>ML682038.1:4956217-5178403 GCA_007922195.1 Podocnemis expansa | reverse complement strand
TGTGTGTGTGTGTGTGTGTGTGTGTGTGTGTGTGTGTGTGTGTGTGTAAGTATAAACACACAAGTATTTTAATCACTCATTCTGTTCCAGAGTTGTTATAATCTCAACAAACCGTTCATTTTATGTGAAGGAAATTATATAATTTTTTCTTTGGTTTCTTATCTTGGTTACATATTGATAAGGTTCTACAAGGCAATTGATTACATTGAGCCTAATGAGGTGTTATTGGCAAAACTCGCATTGTCTCCAGGAGTAGGTCCTTTTTGTTTTTCTTTTAATTCATTATATTTTGCAAGATTCTGAGCTTAAAAATCTAGGGTTGGAAAGACTTTCCCTTACAGCTTCGTATGAGGCGTTTTACCTTTTGGAATGAAAGAACATTTAGAAATGGTAGGATAGTTTTGATCTAGATGATTAAAAAGAATCGGAACTGAAAATGGATTCTCATCATCTTCTTTTAGGGTATCCAGTACATGGGGAAGAAGAAAATAACAGCTGATTTAATATAAGTGGGTTGAATTCCCTCTCCTGGTGGGCCTTTCAACCCTTGAGTTTCTGTTCTTACCATCTCTGTGTGAATATCATTTTTATATCATTTTTTTTGTTAAAAGGAATTTCCTATGAAAGCCTACAAAAGCAGCCTGCACTCTGATTAGGCTTCGTCCATAAAATTTTTGATGTGCTTGGGTCACTATCATACCACTGTTCAACTGACTTAATTTGACTAGGCTGTGTAATAAGGAAATTGTACATGAACAAGAGAGGGAATTATGGTCATTAGGTCTACAGAAGATTTCATCTGTGAAATTCAAAAGGGCAACAATGACAATAATGTGAAACTGTGTTATTAGAAGGGCCAAAAGAGCTTGGCATATCTTTAGGGTTGTAACTGGCAGTACCTATTCTTCAACCCAGCCTGAAAGGAACTGTACCTGGAGAGTAGTGGGGAAAATGCTATCTCATGAAATATATGGAAGTAATTTGTCTGCCTTTTGAATGTTGTCAAGTTCCAAAGGGGTAGCAGTGCTTGTCTAATTCAGCAAAACAAACGAGAAGTCCTGTGGCACTCAAAAAGAGTAATAAATTTATTTATTGCATGAGCTTTCATGGGAGAAAATCCTACTTCATCTGATGCTTTGAAGCTCTTTTTTGGAAGATTTTTCTCCCACAAAAGCTCACACAATAATTTTTTGTTAGTCTTTAAGTGCCACAGGACTCTTTCTTTGTTTTTGAATATTGTATCTTTCAAACAGTGACGATGTTGTCTGATGTCTAGAGCACACAGTTAGGAGTCAAGGCTTCTAGGATATTTTCTTATCTCTAGCTTAAGGTTCTGCGTGAATTAAGGAAAAATCATGCTAAGCCATAATTGAGCCATCTGTAAAATGGGTACAGTGAAACCTAGTAAGGCTTTTAAGGAAGTAAAGCTACAGACGGGTACATCGCTGTTATTAAAAATTCTTTTGGATAGCTAGTTTATGCCCTTAAGTTTCTAAAAATCTTCAAAAATCTGGCACTTAATCTTTCTGTGGCTCATTTTACATACTCGCCTATAAAAGTGGATATGAGATTATTTGTCACTACTTGGTTAATTATATTTTCAAGGTCTGTAAGTAAGCAATTTGCTTGTGTGATGAAGTCCTTGTATCATGTATTTATATATGCCACTTGACACTATATCGCCTCTGCTAAGATATATTAGTAACCCTCTTCTCCTCCTCCCCCCTTGCAAAATGGAACTTTCAAATTTCTTTGCAAGTATACCGCCTTAAAAGGAGGTTCAGAAGGTTTGGTAACTTTAACTCTTTTAATTCATGGCAAAGTGGAAGTCTCTTTTTTGTTTTCAAATGAATGAATAAGGGGTGTTACTTAGAAAATGCCAATTTTTTTTTTTTGGGAGGGGGGGTGAAGCTTAACTGTTGCTACCATTGTCTAGGTGGTTTTTAGTTCTGAAGAGTGTTGGAGTACCCAGAAAATCTATTATTTTTAGTTCCACTCCAAAAAAACCAAACCAAACCAAACCAAAAAAACCCCACACTTATAATGAAGAATAAATTTAACAACACTAAAGACAATATAATAAAATGTGTCTCTGAAAATGGAAGAATGCTAAAAAAGGAGACAAACTGGTAGAAAGAAAGAAAGAATTCTGTATATTACAGATCTTAATCTTAAGAAAGAGCAAATGGGTTTTTTCCATCAGTTGAGAGTGATATGTTGTTTTTTGTTTTTATCTGCTAAGAGTGATAAAAGCATAGGATGGCACTTAGCAGACACTTTAAAACAAGCTGCACAATTTGAATAGTACATCTAGGGAAAAATTAAAACTCCCCAACAACTGTAGGAAAAAATTATTAATTGAATTATAAGCCTCAGTCAGTGACATAATTCTTTCAATAATAGATAATTTTTCCAATGGAAATTATATTTACAAAATTTGTTTAACATCAGATGTTGTTACTTCTGTATATTCTCGTTGCTCTTATTTACCAGCTATGATCCTCAGAAAGAATACAAATAGACCACCTGAGACAGAAACATTGTTTGAGCTGTATATATCTATTTTTATATAAACACACACATGCTAAATGAGATTCAAAAGTGTATAATTGGAGAGCAAAATCTTGTGGCTCTTTGAATGCAGAAAATATAAATTCTGCCTTCTGATATGAGAATATCACATCTGTTTCTTCCAGGCAAACAAAAGATGGATTTTTATTGTATTCTTTTTCCACCTATGATTTTTACAACAGAAGACAACATTCAAAGATTTTATACTTAGGACTTTTTTAGGCAACTGCCATGTTGCTCAAAATATTTTTCCTGAAATACTGTGTACAGATCATAAAAATATTTTATAAGCACAGGTTCCTATGGTAATTCCAATATGATGTTATCACATTAGACCAAAACTGTATTTTATTAATGTATTGAATTGCAGTTACCTAAGGGCCAGGTTCATGCTTTTGAACATGCATGCTTGTCCTGCATATTCTATTTTCCTGTGTCTTTCTACTGGTCACTAGGGTTCAGATCTTGCCATTCATGCTCAGTCTTTGACAAACAAAACTTCTGTTGATTTTAATGGGAATTTTGCATCAGAAAGAACCACATCAAGATGTATTGTTTCCCTAATGTTTCAATATTATCTTCCGATACACTATTATGACAGAAGTAGCTGATGTGTGTGGCCTTGTATTTACCAAGTCAATTGCACATTACCATGAAGAGTAACTTTTTCCACTGTTTGGCTATCTGTCTGACTATATAAGTTAGTTTATAATATGACTGCTTTGTCAGTAGCATGCAATATATACTAGAGGATGGTTCTCAAATTGGGTAGACAATTATTTTAAAAAAAAAAAGTGTGGTTGGATTAATGACCCATCCATCTTTTGTAGCTGATTTAAAAGAAAACAAAACAAAAAGAGACCAATTTGCCTTATCTGTTGCTTATACTGGGCCTTTAATCGTCTTTTTTACAACAACCACAATTAAAATAGCTCCTTCTTTTATCATTGTAGATCTAGTTAATGACTTTTAATAAATAGAGCTGAAATTTTTGAGATGAATAAAATGCCCAAAATTATGCTTTTTTTGTTTTTATTCTTATTATATAAAATTTTAATTATGGAGGAACAAAGGGTTGAGGCTCTGACTTTGACCTGACAAAAAGATACTAAGGGATAAATATTGTTCTTTTCATATTTACAGTAATATAAATGAGGTCTGGTCCTTGAATTTGGAAAGCTCTTAAATATTTTCCATTAATCTACTAATTCTCTCATGTGAAAGCCTACGTCTATGAGATTGCTAGGGCAGTAAACGTGCCCTCCTTGCATATTAAAACAGGAGAGTGGGTTTTTTTTCCTAGATAAGATGGATGCCTGGTTGGGCTCTGTCTACCTTTCTGGTTTTCTTTTAAAGCTCTTGAAGAACTAATGGTGAAAAGATTCTAAGGAAAGGGTAGGATCTACATTAAAATTCAAACCCAGGGTAAGGACTGTATACTGATCTCACTCCATATGTATATCTCCCATTAGCATGAGTGAGAGATGATGGGTGATGGTAGTGTATAGATCTGTGCATATGTGACAGTTGTCTTTTGCAGGAATATTTTACTTCAACTTGGCTTAGAGAACAGAGAGAAAATGCACAGAAGAAAAAACATCCTTAGATTTTCTCCTAATTCTACCCCTTCTCTCATATTTCTTGTGTTAGTCTTCTAAAAGCATTCCCGACAACACACAAATTTGATGATTGAATGGAAGGCAAGTTCTGTTTGTGAGATTCAAATGGTTTGTCTTCTGGAAAATCTCTAGATACAAATTGTGTGCCGGGGCAAAATAAGGGTAGGTCCCAGTCATACAGAAAGTTGCTTCTGTGGACCACGGCCCCAGAATTCTTTGCCTTCAGATGGGAAATATGCTGCACGCTGTAGTTAATGGGTGAATTTTTTTCTTCTTTTCTCTCTCTCTCTTAAATTGCAAATGTTCTTATTTGCTAATTTGGGAGAATCTCAACTTTCCCTTCAGATAAACTGATGTGTTCAAAACCATGCAATTTGCCACCATCCAAGTGGGTAAGAAATTAATGCTAGCATTAAAGCTAGAACATTCAATGTCTAACTAAGTGACTTGATTTTACTCATTGAAATCATGAGGTGTGTAGAAGCTCAACCTTCCCAAAAAATCTAGTCAGTAATTGAGGTACCAATATGAAAAAATGTTTGGTTCACTTCATGGAGATTCAAAATTTACCTGCCCTTAGGGAAATATTTGCATCGACTGTAGTGAAAATGGTGATAACCCATTTCCATAATCCAGATACGTTTGAAAATATACCTTCTTTTCTAATCAGAATGAGCAGGATAGCCATTTAAAATGGAATTTCTTGCAGTGTAATTGGCACAATAATTAAAGAAGAGTTGGAAACAAAGTTGTACAAAGTTCACAAATTAGTTTTGTGTAATTTTACTTGCAAAATGTCACAATTTTTATTTCAAGTTATTTTGTATCTGCTCAAATTTTGTGTCACTGTCAAGTTTAACAAAATATGGCATTTTTACACTAGTCATGCAAAAATCTTAATTCTGAACATTTTTTTTCTGCAAAAGCTATTTAATCTCTAAAACGATGTAATCAATAATCTATAACATTTGGTTTTTTTCACTGGAAAATTGTGGGTCAGTTTTTGCTTGAAATGTGTTTACCTTAGCAGAATTTTCCGTTACAATGGGTTTGTTCTCAAGTTCAGAATTAAATCGGTTAAATTTTGAATAGCTTTTAATTTCATTTTAAATATTTTGCCTGCCCCAATTTATGGAGCTCTGTATATCTCCAGCTATTGCTCTTTTGCTAGGTCGGTCTCAGGGCAAGGGCCTGATCCTCTGACTCATAACTTGCCTGAATAATCCCACTGAACTGAAACTACTCACCTGAGTAAAGACTGTAGGATTGGGCCCTAAACTAGTAACAAAATAAAATACAATAATAGAAAACCAGGAACTTGTGAATTATCTTAATTTATTTAGTTACCACAATCAACCAAGACAGTAAATGCAAGCAGCACGCATGGAAATTATGTCAGACAAAACTTTTATCCTTGCACATTTTACTACTGAAAAAAGATTGTGCAAAACATGGCTCTTGGTATTAAAGGGTTAAACAGAGTATAGTAACTGACAGATTCAATCCTTATTCTAATACTTTTTAAATAGTGCTGGATATGAACAGTATATGTTTGGAAAACATTTTCTTGTTCCAGTTACCCTGTGTTTTCAATAACATGACAAAATATGGCACCATATACAGTTTTAAAAGGTATAATTGGTGTTTTTTTAAAGATGAAAACATTTTAAATGTTTACCAAGGATATAGACTTCTTTAGTTCTCAGTTCTCTCTCTTCTGCTGTCAGCTAGTAATCGTAAACAGGGTGATGGGCCTGGGGTATTAGCGCTCGGAATAGAGTGTTCATGTTGAACACCAGGTTCAGGGATTTGTTTTGCGATGATCACCCTTCCTGATTCGAAGATTGCATGACAAGACACTATTAAAGGAAGGGCAAAGAATTCAATTTCTTGATGTCATTTTTCTTGGCCTGGTTTTGAAAATAGGTCACTATATGCTATCTGGATTTGTATAATATAGCAACACCTGCTAGCATTACTGTGGGTAAGGTTCTATCTGTGTTTTCAGTATAAAACCCTATTTTGCGGGATTTATAGACTGTAACTAGAGCAAAGAAATAACTCCTGTCTAAATGGTGGCATGCTAGGTCTCTCCCAAGGAGCACATTTTTATTTTGCAAGTCTTTCAACAGAAATATGTTCAGCAGTGAGAGTGAGATAGGAAAATGCAATTTCAGCTGCAATTATGTATTATCAACAAATTGTTAAGTAAAGGCTATTAAGCTGCTGCTTAGGTGTGTTTTAATTAAAAAGAAATCTAAAATGGCTGAACTTTTAATGTAGATATTAATAAGAACCTGGATAGGAAGAATTTATGAAAATTGATTGTTTATGTAAATATATAGTAATACATTACCTTTCCAGTATGGACAGATACGAATAAATAAACTCTGTCAGGGTAAAAAATAGTGTTCACAGAACTATGTAAATCGTAAGATAAATCTGAATGGGTCTGTGCAGTAAATGTATGTAATATGCACACATTGTCTACAACTGTTATTTTAGACTGGAGAATAAAGAGTAACCAGTACTGTTCTATGGGTTAATATTTTAAATATTGTAAAAATACATGCTTACATGACAAAACCATCTAGCTGTGTGAATGCATGTATTTCATATAGGTTGAATATGCATTTGTGCTCTTAAATGACTGGTTGCAGTATTTCCAAGATAGCTGTTAAGGACTGTTGCATCAACTGGTATACACTTCCATGAGATTTTTCCTTTTTATTTTTAATGCTGTGACAAGCAACTAGGGAAGAAGCCTGACCCAAATCTAACAAATAAACAAACAAAGGAAACCAACACCCTTGAAACAAAGGTAATGAAATCTCAAGGAAATATGTTCAAATAATGTTAAGGGATTTACTTAAGCCTGAAGCTGTAAGGAAATTCAGAGTTAATGCTGCGTTAACTCATTTTGAAGTCAGCCCCATCGTGCCTGTTTATTGCGGGGGTCTTCAAACGCAAAGTGATCACACAAACACGCACTATACATGCCACAACGCTAAGGCATGATGGCTTGCATTAAGGATGGGATTTTGAGATGGCTTGTTCTTTTGGGGCTCTGGTCAGCATTATCTGAAGGCAGTTGGGCAGAAAGAGCTGGGAACACAGATGAAACTTCAGAGAGGAGACTGCACTTTACATGACAGTTTATCGTAATTTCTGTTTTGCCCAAATTTTTTATTGTGTGAGTGGTCCTCCTGGTATAATTATTTTTACCTAGTTCTTGGGATAAATGGGTAAACCAAAATCCCCAACCCCTTCAAAAGCCAACAGTTTGCTACATAAATGAGTTTAGTCTTAATTTTAATGGAAGTGAAACATAGTCGATAGAGGCAAATTAAAACCATATAATTTTGTAATCTTAGTTTAGCTATAATTGCAGCAATAAAACAGTGGAAAGAATAATTGTGGAACATATGTTTGTGAGTGACATTATCTAGGTGACTTCCCCTTTACAGCAATGTGCTGTCCTATTTGTCTCCCCCTCCCAATGTATTGGAATGACAAACCTGCAAGCCTGGAGTTAATGCTGATTGCAGCAGCTGCTTACACATGGAGTCTCCATAGCAACGGTGGAGGTTGCCATGCAACCATATTCTTTTAGGGACAGTGAAAATGCCCAAAGGCTTACTAAAAATACATGGGGAAAAAAATCTTAAATTTTCTTACTACTTTTAATGGGTCTAACGAACTGGGCTACCAGCTGAAAGCAGAGGTCAAGCAAATAAAAACCCAGCCCTGACCTTTTAAAAATTGCTTGCCATTGCTTGAAATCTCAAGCTTTATCACAAAGATGACTTTTGATCGATTGCAAGTGTCGTAGCTTATGTTCGGCAGTCCTTGCAGACTGCAGGATGCAGTGCAGTGCTATTGGTATTCCTTTGGGGTTAAAGGTCATTGGAGAGTCATCAAAGCAGTATTGATCAATGGAGCTGAAAAATGCACATGTTTACACCTTCTCACTGCTTAGGGCTGCATACCAAGACTTAAGCGGGCTCATGCAGCCTCTGAGTGTGCTATGGAACAGACCATTTTATCAGCAAATGTGACATCACTTCAGTCAGCTCAGCTGTTTCTGCAGTTTTCTATAAATAGCTAGATAAAAAATTGAAGGCTGGTTGCAGAGAATTTAGCCAATCAATCTTCTAATCACGAGAGTACAAGACTGGTTGGTTTTTCTTATCTTACTGATATCGTGCTGCAAATTTTGCCTGCTAGCCGTTTAGGGTATAACTTTAAATACAGTATTCAGTACGTATAGATTGTGATCTGCCGTTAATCACTGTTCAGCCTCTATCTAAAAGTTAAAAATATGATATGTGTGTGTGTGTGTGTGTGTGTGTGTGTGTGTGTGTGTATATATATATATATATATATATATATATATATTTTTTTTTTTTTTAACCAGTAAAACTAGAGGAAAAGACTGGCCTTGCCATCATGCTTACACAGTATGCTCCATCATTCAGCATGGATCCAATTCTGCAGCCCTTGCATATATGAGTAACAACTGTTCAAGTGAGCAGCCCTACTTTGGAGCAGTTGCATGAATTAAGCAAGCACTGTTCACATAAGTAAGGGCTGCAGGAGTGGTCTCTTTGGTTGTAATAGCAGAGACAAGTGTTTGAGGGAAGCAATTAGAAAAGCAAACAAAGGGGTTGCTAATAAGCATGCTTTGTCTTTTTCTCTTTTTCCAATTTTGTCTCTCTATTGCTTAATTGGCCAAGATAAAGAAAAATATGATCCATCTGATTAGTAGATGACCTCTTCGTTCTGAATGCTTTTCTATGTTCAGATTTTAAAATGGATATTTATGAGAAAGGAGACCATTTTAAAAACCTGCAGAGTAAATGCACATTCAGCAAATGTTGATACCTTTCCTGATCATGAGAGCATTCATGGAAAACATAAAAACTTGAACATAAATAAGAGCAAGGGGTCTGGATTCAGAGAAGTGTACCCAATAGATCCAAAAATCAAAGGTGGGTATGTATTTGTATGCTAATGCTGTTCGTGTAAAACTGGTATTGCTAGCCTGCAGTGGGCTGCTTTCCTAGTGCAAAAAACAGCCAATGGGGTAGAAGAAAGATGCTTTCATGCATTACAAAGACACTAGCCATCTCTTCAGAAACAAAAAATGAGAGTCCTGTGGTGTCTTAAAGACTGATTAATTTCTTTGGGTATAAGCTTTTATGGGCTGCAGCCTACTTTGTCAGATGCATGAAAGAAATTCTTTTAGTTGGAGCCCATGAAAGCTTATGCCCAAAGAAGTTTGTTAGCCTTAAAGGTGCCACAGGACTCTCGTCGTTTTTCCTGTATGCAGACTAACACAGCTACCCCTTGGAACTTCCTATCAATGCAACCCTGCTGTTTGGTGTGATCCTGAATGAGGCTGACTGAGCAGCTCAAAAGCAACATCTTTCATTGATTGCAGTTAGAGTTGGCTTGCTTGGCCCCAGTTAGGATTTAGGTACATAGTTTTATAAAAGTGTAGTTCCTTAAAAGTAAAAAATAACCAAGATATGCAAAGCAGGGGAATGAAAATCGATTGTGTGTGTGTGTGTAAAATATTTTTTACAGTTATTCAGACTATGTTGGAATTCACAGTATTGTGTGAAATTGTATGTAGGATGTCAGACTAGATGGTCATAATAGCTCCTTTTGGCTTCAAAATGTGTATCTTCCTTAAAGTATTGAAACTATGAGTGAATTGCAAAACATGGGCTGACTATATTGGGGTTGGCAGGAGGTTCCTAGAAGATATTCTCTGTGCAGAAATGGATCATATATGACTGCTGTAATATGAAGATGAATGTAGAAGGCAAACCAAGTGACCAAACACAAGTGGGTGTTTCACTTTGTTCTTCTCAGACAGGCATTATTTAGTATCAGGTTGCAGGGAGAACAGCAAACCTCATTCACCTGACTCATCTGAATAAGGTGGGCAGGCTCTGAACCATGGACGCTATAGAGAAGTCGAATAATGTAAAGTAAGTCATCATAAAGCACCACAGACATAAACCACAAATAAGCAAAATAACTGAACTTTATAATCTGCCATAATCGATTTTATTGCAGGGAAAGACAAATAACCAGATACTTGGGCAAAATTCCTATTTACTTCACTGGAAGCAAAAACCATGCATCCAGGGACAAAATTTCTCCCATTGCATCAAAAGAATTATTAGTTTTAATTTTCTATAGTAATAGTTTTCTGACTTATTAAATTAGCTGTCTTTTTATGAGCTAATTTTGTGGCAAATGCTGTTTCTTACTAATCATCCTACATAACAGAGGTGAAAGATCTTTGATATTTTTGACATCACTTCACAGCATTTTGCAATATTTTCATGAACGATGCCTCCACTTACGATGCTGTTAAATTATTCAGTTACATGTTGCACTTTCTTCTTTTAGCTTATACCAACATTTTAAAAACAAACATTTTAAAAAGTGTATCACATTGTCTTCAGTCAGTCCAATCAGCTTTATAATATTTTTAAAAAAATCATGTTGCCTCTCAAGATAAGACAATATGAAATTGTTACCCTGAGTTGGAGCGCCTTCCATTCTCAAGGTTAGCACAGTCTCTTAACATCACGCTATACTGCTGGTGCATGCTGAATATTTTAGAGCAAGGCAATTGTTTTTATTATCTTTGCCTGATCTTAAACCAAAGCCTCCTGGGATCTTGACTGTGCATTCCATGACCTTTAAAAAATCTCATACTAAAAATATGAGTAGCTTACTCAAATCTGTGAATTAAATGCTTGTGCCTGCTCCTCTTGTGGTCAATGTGAGCTTGGCCCATTGATTTTGGTGGAAGCGGGATGAAGCCCTGAGAACCCTATCTGACAATGTGTATTCTGCCCTTCATCAGGCACAACTCTATTTGACTTAAAGCTAGGATTGAATCCCGGGTCTTCCTCTGTATGTAAGGGACAAAACCTCTGCCTGTTTTGAATTCTTCCTTGGATGCCGGAGGGCATATGATTCACCTACCACCACCACCACCACCACCACTCATACAGCTGAGGAAGCAGTTAGGAGTCCAGCATCCAAAAAGCTCCCCCAAGATGCATGCAAAACCTGTGCCCAGACACCGGTTCCCCACTTCCCTCATGTTTGAGTCTCCTCTCTGTGATGGGGAGCTTTTCCAAATGGTGATGTTGAACACATCATTAAATGAATGCCGACAAGATCAGCATTTACTTAACATTTTCTTGGCTTAAGGGAGACAGAATACCATGAAGGGCAGCTTCCTTTTACCCTCAACCTCACTATTCAGAAAACACTTGGGGGAGAAGGTTTTGCTTCCTTCATTGTCAATGAAGGAAGAAGAAGGTGGTCCTGAGAGTCCATATTATCTGGTGAATCACATCCTAATATTGCATGCCAGTATTCAAAGGCGTGAGAGGATTACTTTTGTCTAAATCAGCTATATCTGCTCATTGACTTTATTTAATCTTTGCTTAAAAAATTCAGTCCAGATAGTTCCCATGAGACTACACGGTCATTAAAATCCTTCAACATTATAAATTGACTGACTAGGAACACGTCATGAATGTAATCAGTAAACATGATGCGTCCTTCTGTATTTCTAATAACATCTCTCTCTTTGTGCCACCACTCTGTTTATGCATAGGATAAAAATACTACTTAATGCTGAGTAGTTGTCTTGTGTATCTTTTCACTTGTTCAGTAGCTCAGAATTAAAAATGATCAAATGTCTAAAGGTCAAGACATTTTTACTTAATGAGAGGAAGCATTAAAAAATTTACACTTGTGTGATTGGGGTTTTTTTGGTCAATATGCCTCTGAGTACAATGCCCAGTGGAAAGCTAACTTAACAAAACCAAACCACACACGTTTGTAAGCTCTTTCGTGACAGTGAACCATTAAATCTCATGAGTAATGTAGAGAAAAGCTGGATCATACATAGATTGCTCTTTACCCAGGATGCACTGTTGCTTGCAAGATTCTGAATAAAGAGGCGCACCTGCTAGCTAGCTGATAACACTCTGGGGTCATTTCATTGAAGAAACTGTCAGCCTGTAGGTATTTAAATAAAACCACAGATGAATTCATGACCTGGACTACTGAGACTAAAAAGGTGTTAAAGCAGAAAGAGAATGTAGATAAATACACATTCCTTTGTATCATAACAAAACTTTTACATGTAAATCAGTTGAATAGGAGAGAATAGAGAATACTGTGCTTCCCTGTACAGAAAGAACAAGTTAGATTGTTCAGCTGCACATTTGGCTATCAGCCAAAGCAGTCGTGTGCCATGCTTGTTTGCCTACCAGTGCTGCTTAGATTGGCAAATGCCCATGCAGTCTGAAGAGGGCAGGCGTATGACTGGATGCCTGCCAGTAAGTGTGTGGGGCTGATGTCACTGCTGGACTCCATAGCCTGGTAGGAATGAGGAATACAAAGGCATTCAATAATCTGAATGTCCCTTTGCTTCAAGAGAGTGGTGCCAGGCAGTATTTAATGAGAGATTGCTTTGTTACAGAGTCCTCAACATCAAGTGGGCTGGTGAGCTCATTAACCTGACTGCTGCAAATAAAAAAGGCACACTCAGAAGCTTCCCATGATAACGTACTCAATGGTGTAAGAGCCCTTTTGCTTCCTTTATGGTGTTCCATTAGCAAGCAGCAGTGTAAACACCATAAAGCAAGCCAGTTTTCTGATTGTTCAGCTAACTGTCTGTTTTCCCTTGGGAATTATGCCACCAGTTGATGTAGGCTTTTTCCTTTAACATTGTTATCTATTACATAATGACCTTTTATGCAGTGAAGGATCTCCAGGTTCTTCTTTGGAGCACGACTGCTGTTAAGAAAACAGCTACTGATTCAGCTCTTTGAAAGAAGGCAATGATGTAGGGCACATCAAAAAGCAAATAAACCACAACATGGAGTGATCCCCTGGGGAACAGAAATACAATTATGCTCATGTTTATACAAGTTCAGAGAGAACTTGCGAAAATGGTACCTATCATCCCTGTGTTGTCTTTATACCTGTCTACATAGGGCTCTGTATTTATACAGTAGGTAGTCCACACTGCAGTGACATGAGGTAGTTCTTTGTATCTTTCAGTAAACACTGCTTTTGCCACTACATTTGGAAGTAGTGTTTCCATAATGAAAAGGAGTCCTTTAAAGACTAACAAATTTATTTATTGCATGAGTCTTTGTGGGAGAAAATTCAAAAGCGATAAATAAATTTGTTAGGCTTTAAAAGTGTCACAAGACCCCTTGTTTGTTTTGTTGAACTGGACTAACATGGCTACCCCTTTGGAACTTCCAGACCTAGTGCCTGCTGTCTCCACTTGAAACATTAGTTTGCTGACCTGATAAAGAAAATAAATTCAAACAAGTAGCTTAGGGAATTCACGTTTTAAAACAGTGGCTCAAATTCTCTGCCATCATAACTCCATTTGCATCAGTAGCTCTGCATAAGGAAAGAATTTGGCTCATGACCTCCAGAAGTTCAATTAAAACAAACAAAAGATTCTTTATATAGTTCTCTTGAACTGCAAAGAACAATCAGCTACATGTAGGTGCCCCAGCACACAGCAAGCCTGTTTGACAAGACAGACTGGCTAGCTCTGATGCTGATATGGTGCAAGAAAGTCTCCTACTCCTAGGGATGAGTTTGAATCCAGTATAAGATGATGGGAAAGACTTTTGGCCAGCCAGCCTGCTCGCCCCCACCCACTACAATGTCTGGCAGTGACATGAGCTTGGCTGCCTTGACTGTGGACCACAGGCAGCAGTGACGGCGAGTGGCAGTGCTGCAGGCAGGCATTAGTGCACAACTGCGGCCCCAGGCAGCTTCTGTGACCTTCCATGGCAAGGGCTGGGCTGCCTCTCCCCTGCCCGCCTCCCTGATGCTTTAATTGCTAGGCAGCTGGAGCATCTGCAGAAAGCTTTCAGTCACATGACCCAAAGCAGGACTGGCTGGACCCCCCCCCCAGTCAAGGGCCCAGCCAGGAAGTGGGGGTTGACTCAATCCAGGTCCTTTTACCAGGCCCAGGAACAGCAATTTCAGGTTTCAGGGCAGAATAACCAATTTCCCCACTCCACCCCTGCAAAAGAGATGATTAAGGTCCCAATTAGCTTCCCCCCCCCCTGAGATTTTTACTTGTTTGTTATGTGCCATGCAGGTTCGTGGGCAGCTAAGGAGGCGGTATCTCTTACTCAGCCTCCTGGGTCCCCTGGCCTTGCTAGGGAGATGACTGATGAAGTGCAGAAGCTAAGTAGCAGCCAGCTGCTCCTCAGTAGCCCAGGAACCTGCATGGCACATAATAAATAAAATCAGCTCAGAGGAGGGGCAGAGAGCACAGGCTGTTGTCTCTTTGGGGGAAGAGAGGGTGTGGAGGAGAGGAGGATACGTATATTTATCCTCCCATCTGTCTAGGCCTCTGGGATTGCCCCTTCCCTACCCCCCACCTCTGGTCAGCAGGCCTGCATGTTACACAAGTATCTACATAGCATACAATAAAACAAGAAATCTCATTAGGCTATAATTAGTGCCTCTTTCAGTAGAAGTACAGTAGACTTACATAGTTGAAATATGTTCTGATCTTTTGTTCTCAGTAATAGGACTGTTTTCATTCTTTAACAAATCACAGAATTGCTTAAGTAATCTTTAAGGAGCTGCAACTGCTCAGACCTGATTACAAGGTCAGGTTAAAGTCCCAGAGCAATGGACAAAGCACAGTCATTAGTAATTCGGACTAGGAAAGACAGGAAAAATTGTTACAGCATGTGTAAGGTTCCATCTACATTAGTTAGGCAAAAGACATTTGGAAAAATAATGATTTGAAATGATTTATGTTTGCAACACACCTACAGGCCTTCATGTCCACATACAGAAGCTCTCTTATTAATTTTACAAGCGCTGATTTCAATGCTAATGTCCCTTTCCCCTTGTGCCCCCGCCAAAGTGTTTCACTGAGACCCAGTTGAGCTGAGTTCCCCCAATATGGAAGGAAGAATGGTCTCCACAGTATTTTAGCTGAAATTTTGTAACTTAGCTGACCGTGTAACTTTGTCTTGTGATGCAGTGCTTTACGTTTTTCAGTCAGTGCTCTCTACGTACTCCACAGACCATCTTTATAGGGTAGGTAATTTTTTCTCTGTAGCAAGCCCCTCACCTTGGACCTACTACAGAGAATTTACAGGTACTGCTGGTGTCTAGCTTGTGTCCAGGGCCAGATTAAGGGAGGAGTTTAGGGGCTGCAGTGACCCACTCCAGCCCTGGGCTGGGTGTTCAGCCCAGCTGGGCATTGGACAGCTGTCTGCATCCACCAGTCTGCTTCAGTGGAGAGGGTGGTGGCAAGGAGCCCCCACATGGCGGGGGTGGGCAGGGTACAGAGGCTTACAGCCCAGGGGCCTGCAGGCGAGTTAATCTGGCTCTGCTTGCATCTGTGTTTACTGGCCTTATAGTGCTGAGCCTTTGTATGTGACCTACCAACCTGTCTTCCCCCTGCAATGCCAGCTCCAGTAAAAACATTTGAGTAAACTGCAGACTTTCAAGAGGAAGCTGAGGGCTCCATCTGTGATTTAGTTTATCAAGGTCAGCCTTAGGCAGTTGTAAAAACATACAGGATTCAACCTTGAGCACAGTGCTGGGAAAAGATCAGAGGTGAAGACTCAGTACTGTAGGGTCCAGCACAATGATCATTATCTTCGAGCCTTTTGAATCAACTACCCCTTTTGATAGGGAGTTGAGCTCTGTCTTGGAACACAAGCAATTGAGAGAGCTTGGACCATTGTATTGACATTTGCTTAGCAAATAGGAGGTGCTTGGGGCTGATGTTATGATTGTGAGGAAGATAGTATTGTGGAGCAGAATGAACTGCAGGCAGAAGACACTGAGGCAAGGGGGAAGGAGCCCTTCACAAATGTGTTATGTTTTTTTTTCTTGTGTAATGTATCTATTCTTTGTTGTACTGCATACACTTGCATGGAATGGTGTTTACTTGAAACTTAGAGGAATTCAAAGAACACCAGATAGCAGAAGTAGCATGGTCAGAAGAGAAATAAAAGATTCTGCTCCCACTGGGCTATTCCATATGGCACCTGAATTTCAGTAGAGTTTAAAATAAGAGAAATAAACATTTAAGAAATCCAGAGCCAAGTAATTGTGCTAAATGCTACAAGTGCCACTGCTAAACCAAGCAATAAAAAGCTAATAGTGTAACAAGCACGCCACTGTTGGCAAGCAGGATAAGAACAGATATTGAACACAGATAAAATTTAATCTTAGATTTAATCTTCCTCCATTCTCCTGCTGTCATTGCATGAATCTCTCCTTCAACTTTGCAGACAGATTATGTGGGAAAGCATCCTACCTGGGTCCCATTAAAGCTGACATTACTGTGCCAGGGTGCCCACTCAGATATCACAGGAAAACAGCTTAGAATACATCAGGGCAGCCTCAGACTATGCTGAAAGCCACTTTTAAGTAAAGAGGAAATATTAACTACTGAAGTGTCTGCTTAGAATCTGCCATTACTTTGTCTGTTCTCTTGGTTGACCTTGCCTTCAACCTTCCAAAGGCCCATTCAATCATTCTGACTTCTGCTGAGATGGCAGGTGAAGATGAGAAGTGTCTATCTGGTGTAATCTTGGTAAGGGTTGTATTAGTGAAGGAGGTAAAGAATAGGCAGAATTGTTCAAGAATTGTTTTAGGAATAGAGGCCCCATTTCTGTGATGTTTGGTGGGAGAGATCCCATTTTTATCCCTTCTCATACTAACTTGAATGTTTCAAAATCTGTGCATCATTACTTTGACAAGCCAGTTAATGTGACAATGCTGAAACTGACTTCTGTGGCCTACCAGAATCACAATGGAGTACTAGCATTGCCACTGTATAATCCTGTGTTGCCCATAAGGGACCAAGAATGGGCAAATAGGTTTTATGCATAGCTCCATCACAGCTTGAGAAGCCCAACTGATGTGCAAACTCCAGGGCTATTATAATGGTGGTTTTATGATTGCTACAAATACCTGTAGATCATTGGTGTAACCAACAGAGTGGGCAGTATCAAAGGTGTGCCAGTGAGGGGTAGTCCATATTTGTAGCCAGCCTCCACAAAACAAATCTTGCTCTCGGTGAATGGAGCTTTCTTCCTTGTAGACTCCCGGTAAAATTCTGGGCCAGGCTCTGAACAGTGACAGTACAAAATAGGGAAAGGATTTCAGTTACCACAGATTGCAGAACTAAATAATGTCAACACTGAGTGGTTTCATGGTATATCCTTTCAGATAGTGGGTAAGGTGTACATTAATGTTATTATGTGTGGTGTGCTAGGCCATGTCACATTTACTGCATCTTGTCTTTGCAATCCTGAGACCCATAGGCCTGTTCATGAACTCTATCATCCTCAATTTCGCAATCCCAGTGTTTATGGACTTCCCATGCCATCCATTCTCTTAGAAAATCAGTTGCCACTGTAAAGAGAAAGCAGTACTCTTTCATGGTATGAAGCATCTTGTGGTTCATTCTAGCAATAGCAATATAAACTACATGGTTGCGAGGAATCCAGGAATACTTATAGAAAACTCCCTCCAAAGGCCTTCAGAACCCTGAATACTTTATTAGGTGGGAATAAGCATCTAGAAGTTTCCAGAGGCCTTCGTTGATACTAACTGGGCAAGTTAGGGTGAAGTTGTCAGGAATCCCAGAATGCACTGCTACAAATATGGTTTACTCCGTGTGCGCGTGAAAGTTGTTCTATCAGAAACTTTGCTGCCCCTGGGATGCAATGAATCTCTGCAAGGACAGAGAAGCAACCAACCATTTAATGAAAACCTCATCCTTGCAACAGTTGCTTTACTTAGCACAGATGCATCGTAAGGAGCTGCAGCCTTAATTTTCTTAATCTCAGTAGGTAGTTTTGCTGTTTGAGGGAAAGCTGATTGTTTATGGTTGGGGGATAGTTCAAGATTTCTCCCCTTTAAGCCCTCCCTACTAATGGTAACTATTCATTTCATTCTGCTGTAAGGCATGCTCCCTATTTGGACTGTTAACCTCACATACACCTTCAGCTGTCTGATGCAAGTTGGAGACTATCTTTTATCCATTCCAATCTACGCATGGTATGTAGTCCTCACAGTACCTCCTTCATCACTTAGGTTAGTACAGGGCTTATTTACTATGAAGAGTATTTTACAGTCATTTATACTGTGCTTTTAAAAAGTGTGAATTGGCAGGAATGCTGTAAGGGTAATGGATAGTAGGCAGAACTGTGAGATCAGAGCAATAGTGATGATGATGGTTTCTTTTAGGAGTGAGCAGTGAGGTTTTTAGATTTCTACATTTATTTAATAGCTAATAAATTGAGAAGGTATCAGAATATTAATATATCTTCTATGAACAGTAAATTTCCATAGTTTTAATTTTTACATTTCAGTTAACTGTTTTTTGATATTACTTACATTTTTTTAATGTTTATGATGATATTGGTAATGTAAGATAAAAAAATCATTCCTATAAAAAAGAATATTTCTTATCTGTCACAATTTTGAAATGCACATCAGAATGTTTTTCCCACAGGCTAATATGCTCTAAGGGGCACAGTTCACCTCATAGTCCACGGGGCAGAGAGGCCTGGGCTTGGGTACTCCTGCTTCATATTCTATTTGGGGAAGGGGAAGATGAGGACTCCTTGTAGCCCAACGTACTCCTTTCTCCTGATCCTCCTGGTGGTATCAAAGAAGAGACATTCTTCTCCCTTGTAACTCTAAATCCCTGCCACCTTGAGGCTCAGGATGGAAGAACTACCACTGGGTATTTCTGTCGCTTGACACTTGGGAGAGAGGAAGGGAGAGAGAAAGGGAACCTGCATCTGGTGTTCTGAGCCATCCTTCCCTTATCTCAGGAGAAAAAGAGAGAAGAGGGACTTCTGTAGCCCTGCAGTGCAGGAGGAACAAGGGTGGTTTACTTGTATGAGAAGGTGACAAACATTAAGTCTCCATACAGAAAGTAAGAACTCTTATGTTGAGTTGCACTAGATGTGGGCTATAAAATCCTATATTAAAATTTATGCTAAGTTGTGCTGGCAGATGGGTTCTCTTTCGAGCGCTGCTCACATCATTCAGTTATAGGTGTCTACGTGCCACAGCGCATGGTAGCTCGGAAAGTCTTCAGGCTTAGCCTGTCAGGCCAGGGCATGCGGCCAACGACGCCTCGACACCACAACCGCGGCTATATAGTGACCCTGACCCTCCCCATTCCTTTTTCCACCCTCAGCGACAGTTTCGGGTCAGCCAAGAAACTTGCATAAGCAAGTTCCTGCCTTCTAACCAGGAAATTCAAGATGCCTGGTTTCAAGCCATGCTTAGGATGCTGCAAAGCTTTCCCGCTCAACAATCTACACGATAACTGTCTTGCATGCCTAGGTGAGTCCCATCTTGCCAAGAGCTGCCTCCTCTGCCAGTCCTTAAAAGGAGGACTTGCAAGAACAGAGAGCTGCACCTCCGATCCCTTGCTGGGAGCAATGCGGAAGCCTCTGATGCTGCCTGAGCCCTGAGTGCTCCGCCAGCTCACCCATTGGCCTGGGCACCGGAACCCTGGGACTGATCTTTGGTGCTGAGCCTAAAGTCTCGGTCAAAGCCCCCGTCGGTATTGTTGGGGCACTGAATACTTCAGTTGTCAAACCAACACGGCGCCGAACCCAAAGTGACACCGCCAATGGCACCGCCGAAGTCACAGGCCCCCACAACAGTGCAGGTGCGGTTCTCCAGTCTGGGTGTTGGCACCGCGGAAGAAAATCAGCTCAACACCGACCATGGCATTGGGAGTCTAGTTGGCATAGGAAGTGGTGCTGCCCAGCCTGCTGCCGGTACTGCTGCCTGGCACTGGAGACTGCTTCTCAGCCAACCCGGTGCTGTCTAGTCCACCTCTGATATCGCATTCCACTGAGGACTGCTCCCCGCCTCCTCCCCACGTACCTCCCGGGATGTGTTCGCGCTATGCTCCCAAGCCTTGGGTGCCCCTTCCCACGGATTCGCGTTGACTTTACCTCCAGCCTCGGTCTGCTCTTCTTCACTCAAGATGGTGGTAAGTGTAGGAGAACATTTAGGAAAACACCACTGTAAGCACTCCCCCTTGCCCACACCTCGATGCAAGAACAGACCATTGGGCCTGTCTGGGCCAGTGGGGCCTTCCCCTTCCGGTACGGCACCACAACCTAGTCAAGGCCATTTCCCTCCGCACCACCTGGAGGCCAGGGCATCTTTTAACAACTAGTCACGCGATTGGCTGGACATGGCGGCCGATGATACTCTAGACTCATGGCACCCCTCTGTCCAGTCCCCCTCGCAGACCATGGACTCCTACTCCTCGGATGATGAACCTGACCCCAACTCCACACATTGTAGTAGATTGCAGGCCTGTTCTTCCTCTTCGCCCGATGAATACACCTTTTGAGAGACTGATTGACTGTAACGAGGACTCTTGTGCCCACCAGGAATTGCTATGCCACATGGCAGCAAACCTGAACCTGGGGTCGTCCAAAAGGAGACGAGCCCCCTCTTCGACATCGGCCGGAGGGCCCCACCTGCTAAGGTGTCTGTCCCGCTCCACGAAGAAGTATATAACAAGGTATATCTTTAACCTCTAGGATGCCATGCAAGGCTTCTGAGGCATTCTCCTGAGGGATCACCTTAGGGACTTCGACATGATGCTCGAAGAAGGGGAAATAGCATCCAGAGACGCTCTGATGGCCATCTGGGATGCTGCGAACACAGCCACCTGTATGATGGCATCAGCTGTGGTAATGCGTCACTCAGCCTGGCTGCAGGGCTTGGGCCTACCACCGCAGCTGCAACTTACTATTCAGGACCTCCTGTTCAGAGGCCCTGACCTCTTCACTGAGTCCGCAGATGCGAAGCTCCATGGCATGAAAGACTCGAGAGCCATGCTCCCATTGCTGGGGATTTTCACCCCACAACCTAACAGATGCTCTCTAAAACCCCATCAACTCCTCCAACAACAACTTCAGCAGTTAAAACAACAGAGTCAACTGCAGGGAACATTACCGAGCTCCCTCCCTTTTCCCCAGCTCCATCTTGGGGACATGGACAAGGACAAGGTCTGTTCGGGAAAGAGTGAGAAGTCCCATGTCCCACAACCGGGTGGGCATGGGCAGGCCTCCGAATGCTTGTCGGGGAAGAAACAGCATTTCTGACAGTTACTATATGGCCAGTGAACCCACAACCTGACCGGTCCTCAACCGCTTACACCGCTTCACTCACCACTGGGCCAACATCACATCTCACCATTGGGTCTTCGAGATGGCCGCAGAGGGGTATCATATTCAGTTTCTTTCAATTCCTTGCGACGGAAAACCACCCCCTCGTCCAACCCTTGGAAACCATGAACTGTCCCACCTTCTTGAGATCGAATGCCAGAAACTCCTCTCCCTCGGAGCTATAGGAAAGGTTCCCAAGTGGGAGTGGGGAAAAGGGTTTTACTACCAATACTTCCTGGTCCAGAAATCCAGCGGGGACCTTTGACCCATTCTAGGTCTCAGAGCCTTAAACACATAAGGAAAATAAAGTTCCGCATGCTTTCCCTATCACAGATTCTCCTGTCTTTGTCTCCTGGAGATTGGTTCACGGCCCTCAATCTGAAAGATGCCTATTTTCACATAGCCATAAGGCCCCACCACAGGCAGTTCCTAAGGTTCATGGTGGTAAATGACCACTTCCAGTTCACCTCTCTCCCTTTTGGGCTCTCCCTGACCCCCAGATGTTCACGAAGTGCATGGCGCCGGTCGTGGCTTACTTGCGCAGATGGGGCATAAGAATTTACTCCTATCTAGATGACTGATTGATAGTCAGGAAATCGAGCTCCCAAGTAGAGCTCCACGTCAGAGCAGTAGTGAGGCTGTGTGACTATCTGGGTCTCCACATAAACCAAGAAAAGTCAAAGTTCCGCCCATCCCAAAACAGAGAGTTCATAGGGGCGCATCTAGATGCCTGCAAGGGTTAGCATTCCTACTCTGCTCCAGATTTCGGTCCATTTGCACCATCATTATGGAGCTGCAAACATCCCCTGTGACCATGGCCTGCTGGTGCCTGCAGCTCCTCGGCCACATGGCAGCCTCTACCTTAGTGATCCAGATGGCATGCCTGAGGATGAGGCCTTTCCAAATCTGGCTTTCCATGGTGTTCCACATATGGAGAGAGTCCCTGAACAAGGTACTGTCTGTTCCTCACGACACTCTGGGGACACTTCAGGTTTGAAGGGATCCCTGTTTTGCCATGGGGGGCATTCCCTTCAAAGACTCAGGCCCTCAGTGACGTTAATAACGGATGCTTCAGATACAGGGTGGGGGTCTCACATCTCTAGGGGCCTCTCCACTCAGGGGTGCTGGTCCCACATGGACGGTCCTCTCCACATAAATGTGAAGGAACTAACGGTCATCAGGCTAGCTTGCGTGACCTTCCTAGAAAAGATATGGGGCAGGTCAGTTCAGATCCTCACGGACAATGCCATAGCCATGTTCTACACAAATCAGCAAGGAGGGGTCCGCTCCACGCCACTTTGCGAGGAGGCGTGCGAACTCTGGGAATTGGCCATGTGACACAGTTTCACCCCAGTGGCCTCCCACCTATCAGGGGTGGACAATGGGCTAGCGGACTCAATAAGCAGAAAACGACTAGTGAACGTTGAGTGGTCTCTTCATGACAAGATGTTCTCCTCCGTCCTGATAGACAGTTAGGGTGCCCCTCAGATAGACTTGTTTGCAACATGGCAGAATTGCAAGTGCCCCCAGTTTTGCTCCCTCAAGGGCCAGGAGTAGGGGGCCCTCACTGATGCCTTCCTCATCAACTGGTTGGGTATGTATGCCTTCCCGCCGGTTCCCCTGATAGAGAGGGTTCTTCTGAAAATCGACAGGGATGGAGCGAGCATAATACTAATAGCTCCAGACTGGCCCAGACAGCACTGGTTCACACTCCTGCAGGACATGTCCATAGAGATCCCACTCCGCCTCCCTCAGTGGGCAGACCTTCTGATGCAGGACTCGGGGCATCTCTGGCACCCAGACCCAGGCTGCCTACACCTGACGGCCTGGATTCTCTCTGGCTCAGCGAGCAGGAGAGACTCTGCACAGACAGGATTAAGAAGGTCCTGGTTGGTAGCAGAAGATCGTCCATGTACATAGCCAAATAGAAGTGATTTTCCATTTGGGCTCGGGACAAAGTTATAGACACCGTATCAGCCCTGATTCACCTGATCCTCGACTATCTGCTAGACCTCAGAGAAAAAGGCCTTTCTCCTTCCTCACTGAGAGTCAATTTACTGGCAATCTCAGATCTCCACAAGAGTGTGGATGTACAATCAGTTTTGTCCCATCCCACCTCCGTCAGATTCCTAAAAGGGGTGGAGAGACATTTCCCCAACCCCGTAAGCCTACCCCGCCTTGGGACCTGAATGTCACCCTCTGGGCAATGACAGAGCCACCCTATGAATCTTTGGACTTGGCTACCCTCCTGGTCCTGTCCTGGAAGGCAGCCTTCTTAGTAGCAATCACCTCTGCTCAAAGGGTTTCAGAGTTGAAAGCCCTCTCCTCAGACCCCCCATATACGAGGTTCTATCCGGACAAAGTGGTTTTATGTCACCACCCATCCTTCCTCCCTAAGGTGGCCACCCCCTTCCACCTTAACCAGGAAATTTGCTTCCAGTTTTTTACCCAGGTTTACCCGCAGGTTACATAGAGCCAGAGGAGGTGGCATACATTGGACGTGAGAAGAGTGCTTCTAACTTACATCGAGTGCACCTGGCCGTTCCGCAAGACCCCCCAAGTGTTTGTGGCAGTCGCCGAATGTAAGAGAGGTTTACTAGTATCCTCACAGTGTATCTCTAAATGGATTGTGAATTGCATTAAAGACTGCTATGGAAGGTCGAACACGCCCCTTCCTGGAACTGTTAGAGCCCACTCTGCCAGGGCCCAAGTGTCCTCTACGGCTTTCCTTGCCAAGGTCCCGATCCAAGAGATCTGCAGGGCTGCTATGTAGTCATAGATACATACCTTCATGACGCACTACGCCATCGACCAACAGGCTAGAGATGATGCCGCTCTGGGCAGAGCTGTAACTCCTCCCACTGTCCACGGGTGCAGCTAACAGTCACCTATAACTGAATCATGTGAGCAGCGCTCAAAGGAGACTGGTGCGTTACTTACCAATAACCATCCTTCTTTGAGATGGGCTGCTCACATACATTCAGGCTCCTCCCACTGTTTCCGCTAATGGAGTTGTAGAAGGTATATGGGACTGGTAGGGTCAGGGTCACAGTCACCTATATAGCTGCAGTTGTGGTGTAGAGGCGGCGTTGGCCGTCTGCCCTGACCTGACAGACTAAGGCTGAAGACTTTCCGAGCTACCGTGCGCTGTGGCACCTAGACACTTATAACTGAATGTATGTGAGCAATCCATCTTGAAGAAGGACGGTTACTGGTAAGTAACCCACTGTTCACTTAGTCCTAGTAGGAGAGTCTGGAGGCAAATTCTAAGAAGAAACATGCTTTGGGGGGAAGTGTAGGCCATGTTTATTGCTTTTTGTATTGCCAGCAAAGCCAGACTCTAGGAAGAGGAATAAAGGTGGAGTAATACATTAGCTTCAGGACAGTCTGTTCTGGTGGAAATGGGTAAATGACATAGCATAGTCCATTCTTATCCAGCATCAGGATGCAAAGCTGCAGTGCCTACATGCCTGCAAATGTCTTCTGGTGCTTTGCTTCTCCGCTGCTACTGTATTGTGCCCATGCCCACAACCAGTCATGCTACCATATTACTTTGGATACTCAACTGGCTATTAAAACAGGTTACATTAGGTTCATCCCAGCTAAGCGGCTGTGCATATCCAGAATTTGCCCTTCTAGATTTTGTTATGAGGCAGCATTATTAAAAGATGCTGGTAATTCTTATGCACTTTCCAGTGAAACTGGATATTGGTTACCTTCCAGTACTCTGAAGTCATGGCACCTTGATTGACAAGATCATCCACTGAGACCCTGTTTTGAGCAAGCAGAACTTGTGGCTTAATTTCATTGGGGTGTGAAGCAAGCCTACAGGTGAAAAATGGCAACATCACCTTCATGGTCCAAGTTTTCTCCTTGGTCTTGGGTCCTGATGAGTCTTTGCTACTCCAGTGAGTGAAACTCTTGATGTATATTTTCTACGTGTAGTTGCAGAGAAAATGAACACTGTGATTGTAGCTATAAATGAGATAGGTAGTGAAGAATTGTCCCTGGCAAGCAGATGCTGATTTGTGCTTGGAAAATTTGGCCAGTCACTTTTTTCTTCTATTGGACATAAGAAAGGCCAGCATTGATGAATGAATGAATAGGTCAATGCCAGTAGCAATAGTATATTCCACTAGACATAAACCAAATTCTGCCCTTGCTTGTACCTCTGGACTAAGAACTAAACAAGTCAGTGATATGCACACAGCATTCCCATCCTCTTGAATTAGAGATCTGCATGGAAGAACAGCAAGTTCACTATCCAAATTAATTTGGGCTAAATCTTGCAGTCCTCACTCAGATAAACCACAGACTGCAGTGGACTTTTGTCTAAGTAAGGATTGAATAGAACTTGCAAGATTTGACTTTGCAAGACCCTCTACTGTTCATGCAGATCTTAAAATACATATGCTTTTCTCCAAAATCCTGACCTTAAATACTTGCTAAATATAATAAAGGATTTATTAATAACCACAATTTAGTTACAGAAGTTTATGAATAACTTGCTGTATAAAATTAGCCATAAAAGTTATAAATAAAAACTTACAAAATATTAATTCCTTTGGACTATACCAAACAGGAAATTACAGAAACAAACAGAATCTAGGAATAAAATTGTACCATACCTGAGATAGAGTAAGCAGTTCACTTTATTCCAAAACACAGTTTTCAGTACTCATTTTCATTATTCTTTTTTGATAGCCAGAGACTGATCATCCCTCTCCGTATCAACTGACATTTCTGCTTCAAGGAACTGAAAAACAGATTTTTAGTTTTCCAAAATTCTTCTGTTTGCCAATTGCCACCATACTTTGAGGATCTTGGTTGCCTGGGAAACATAACATGGTGTTGCTGTGGTAACTAGAATTCAGCTGACCATTAACTTTTCTGGGGGCAGTCAGCTGCTGAGATAGGAAACCGTCCACGTTACCATACACCACAATCACATTTATGAGAGCACTTTACAATGAATACTATAGCTAAGAAAGCAAATTAATATTAATAACTCCTCACTTTCACCTATTTAAGGCTTTCTCAAATGACCTGTTTTTGAAGTTTTCCCTGCATGATCACAGCTAAAAGATGACTCTTCTTGTTACTGGAAAAAAATTGAGAATATCTCATTCAGAAGACTGATTTAATTGAGTTACAGGGAGGAGGAAAATAGCCCCCTAGAACTTGTTTGTACACAGAGGCTGAACTTTAAAATGTCACACAACATATAGTCTTGCTTTGCATTAATATAGTCATTCCTTTGTTATTAGTGTTCCTGTGTACAAATATAGGTTAAGACAACACATAAGTAATGCACACCTTTTAGTACAGTAAAAGTTGCGGCTGCATGTATTAACTCTTTGATCCCAATGTGCCATGTTGGGCATGTGTCTACCACGAGGGTCAGCAACCCAAAAGATAAGAGCCTTTTTTTTTTTTTAAGATCCTTCAATGACCAAGTGTTTTGAGAGCTGCATGGGTTTAGCCTCCGGATGGGGTAGCTGGGCCAGGGTGCCATGTAGCTCTGCAGCCATAGGTTGCAGACCCCTCGCCTACCATATTCTACTAGAATTCTGTGGCTTAACAGAGAGTGGAAAGAGGTTTGTAAAATGCAGCCCTTCTTCCAGGGTCAGAATCAATTACACAGCACTCTTGTGTGCCTCTAGAGGCAATATTTCCCTTCTCACAAGTGCAGAGACTGAGTGTAGAAAAGAAACTTTTATTAAAAAGGGAAAAGTAACCTTGCATTAACTTGGGAAAATGCTCCAAGCATGATTCACAAGAGTAAAACCATGAGCAAAACACCCATCCCAGAGTACTGTGGTCAGTTTCCATTTGCCTCCATTTCTTAAGTCCAGCGACCAGAAGTTCCTTTTATGTGCTCCTCCCTTCACAGCACCTCACTCAACAGTTGTCCTAAGTCAGGGCAGACCCAGAGTTCAGAAACATAGCTGCAGGGTTCACCTCATTCCCTGTCTGGGGAGGCAGGGGAGAAGAAAGCTCTTTTCTCACTCCACTGTTTGACTGCTCTGCCGACCACTGCACTCACTGGCCACCCTGCTAGCTGGATCCTGCTTTTCTGGCTACCCTGCCAGGCATCACTGAGATGCACTGTCACCTTCTGCTTCTCTACTGTGACATCTGCTGGTTGGTCCCTTGAGGTTCCACTTAGGTCATAGTGGTTGCCAGTTCTTAGTGGAAAACTTCATTCCTGAAGCAGGCTGGGCAGCAAACGCTGTCCCGCAGCAAGGGATCTCATCTCTAGTGATCTCTTAAATAACAGAAGACTCCTAATGGAGCTTTAATTAGCTCTGCTTTTGAACAGGAGAGAGGTATCAGAACACTGCCTAGGAATCTTAGGCAGAACCACAACTCCCAGCAGTGACATGCACCCCCACGCCTTCTGCCTTTCGCAGGGGTCTGCATCGGATGCCCCACTTACTGAGTTACATTCATATGAGGGTGACCCCTCCATCAGAACAGTCTAAACACAGTTCTGCTGCCCTTTACTCGTACAATAAGAGGAATAACATTTCATTACCCCTGCACTGAATACTGAAGGGATTTATAAGGAGTCTTGTGGCACTTAAAGACTAACAGATTTATTTATTGCATTGAGCTTTCGTGGGAGAATATCCCACTTCGTCAGATGCTTTGAAGAGCTCTTCAAAGCATCTGATGAAGTGGGATATTCTCCCACGAAAGCTCAATGTGGTAAATAAATCTGTTAGTCTTTAAGTGCCACAAGACTTCTTGCTTTTTTTTGCTTTACTAGACTAACACAGCAGCCCCTTTGGAACTTGAAGGGATTTGTGTAACCCAGCACCAGCTGAAGGGATCATTTGGGCAAAGCAGTCCCATCGTGCTGAACATCTAGGCAGGACAGGGGCGCTTGTGGTGTGGGCATTCAAATACAGGCTGATCCAGAAGCCTGTTGCCTTCCCAGCTAGCTCAGCAGAGAAGAGCTATTCAGACCCTGCATACATGCACATCAAATATAGCATGCTTAAATTTCTCGATGGTCTCTGGAGACATCATATACTATGGAAATGTAGCACAGTGACTAATTTCTTTTTCTCTTTTAAGTAACATAATTGAGAGAGATATTCCAGCTCACAGTGATACTGGTGAAATAATAATAATGCTTTGCCCTAACATAGCAGCTTTCCTCTGAAGCTCTCAAAGGGTGTTTCAAACAGCAATGGTACACCACCTAGTTCTCTGTTGTTGTAGTCACATGACTGTGTGGGAGGAGAGGAGGAGTGAGGCAATTTATAGTACGGATAGAGGAATAATGGAGATTTTTAGGAAGCTGTGTAACAAATGGTACAGATGAAGACAGTTACACGTCTTCATGTTAAATCATGTTTAACATAAAATAGTTTCTTTAATCAATCACTGCTGTGCTTTGCTTTAATAGAAGGGATTGAAATTTCCTTTGTTGTCCGCTGATTCTACTACAGATACTGTAGTAAAAGCAATGGCGTTTGTGGCATCTATCAGCCTGTTTACAATGCTCAGCTACAGTATATTCTTTCTGTGAAATTTTCCCAACACTTTTTTTTAAATCTGCGGTACTTCTGGTGCACGTGTGCATGCACATACAGCTACATTCTGTATAGGAATTTTATAGTTGAAGTAGCAAAACCATTCAGTGATTGCCAACTGTTTTTACCTGTTGATTAATGTCCCCCTAAATTTCACTTGGGACTAATGTTTTTGCTGCTTGGGTTCATCCTAAAGAACAACTGTTTGGAAAATTTGAGAAAAATCTATCTTTTTTTGTATTGAAAAAAGTACACATTCCCTACTCCACTGAATTGTCACATACTTTCACAGAAAATTTAATAAAGGCTGAACTTTGAAATTTGAAACAGGACATGTATGTGATCCTCTGGATGTCAAGCACCCACTTGCGTGTTGTAAAATACTGAAAAAATCACTTCTGAGTATGGTCAGTAGACATTTTTAATAGCTTAATGGAGCCTGGTGGACTCTTTATGATCCCAGTTTCACTGAAGTACCTTTTGCTGAAGTAAACAAGTGTAACTGCTGAAGTTAGGGGCGCTACACCTCCTGAGAATCCTCTATGTCTCTAGTCAGACAGAAATGTCATACGTGTGATTCCCTTGTCCATCTCAGCAGTATGTGAGCTCTGTCACCTCATCATCTCCATTCACTGTAATGAGATGTGAATGGCAGGGGGACTATTGAGATATTAGCATTAGGAAGGGACACTTTTTAAAAAAAATAGTTATAAAGAAATGAAATGCAGAAACCCACTATACTAATAGTGAAGATGTGTGAACATACTATTCCTACCTGGTCTGGCAGTCTGAACCCCCTCAAGTGGTGGCTAGGCCAATTAGCAAATAGTGATCCTGCTTGGCTCTAGCTAACAGAAGAGAATCTTTTACCTTAGGCAGTAGATGCTCATAAATTGGGATCCTGCAGTTCTAGGATTGATCCCTACCTACCCATCCATGGGAGTCAGTGCTCCAGTTATAAAAAATTAAGTACAAGGTTAAATTATCTAAAGAACTGTGAATTTAGACATATTGTACATTGTGTAGGATTCATGCTTTGTATTTAGCAAAGAGAAATATAGAAAACTACATGTTTAAGTAAGAAAGAAGCACAATTGAGAGGACTAGAACTCTGCTCTGAAGAAAGACCAGAACATTTATGTTTCTTGACTCTTTATCACTGTAGTTGTGTAACCGTAATTCCACATTGTGGCTGACTTTTGTGTTGGTTATGGCAAAGGAAAGGGAACTCTTAGGTACTCGCTCTAGAAGGGCCAGGCCAATTTTACTTTCCCGGTACAAATATGCTGCAGATAGCAGTAACAGAAGAATTGTTGGTCGATACAGTTGCAATACTCAACTCACACCAGCTGTAACATCATAGATTTTTGTGGAATTGTTCCTCATTTATTTCTTTATGAATCCAGAGCCAGTCGCAGACAATTTGGAGAAACACATGCTGATGTGAAGCTAAATGTTCGGTGGAAAGGAAACAACATCATTTGTATGTGTGTTTAGACTGAAAAGGTACTAGAGCACTCATGAAGATGGGTAGCTTAGTAGCACCAATATCACATTATACATATCGTTTTCAGTGTATTGGATTTAAAGTTTGTTATTGCAAACAATGAGGTATAGAGGTGAGGTAAGAAGGGACTGCAAGAAAGGACATGGAAGACTGAGACTACAGCGGAAAGATTCTGCCAAGATTCTGTCAGAAGAAGTTTGAAGAGAAAAAGACTGAAACTCCAAGCCCTATGAACATGTTCTTTGGAAAAGAAGCAATGACGAATTGTGGGCACCTCCAACCCTGTGTAAATGGGGGAAAATTCAAGAAGGGAAGTGATTACAGAGGGATAATTCTGATTTCCAGCATACTGAGTTAACATTAAGACTTCTTATGTTGCTGACCTGAGGACAAAATTACAGTCTTTGCTAGATATACCAAGGCCTGCATTCGAGGGGAAAATATCATCATAGATAAAAATGAGTATCTGATTTTAAATCATTTTCAGACCTTTCTACCACATATGGTGGGGGGAGCCAATGAATAAATTAGGAGCCATGTCTTTGTTCCAACAGAATCATTTCAGTAGTATTGTAATAAAAGGACAAAGGTCATAGCTAAAGCATTGTAATGGAAATTCACAAGTCTATATCCTCTCCTAGGTATAGAATTGAATTCTCTTAAAGATATTACATGTCCCATTGTAGTATTTACAATCTGAGCCATACTTCACTAACAAGTAAATAATTCCTCCTTTCTGCTCTGATTCAGGAACCAATATTTATAAATATCTATGTACAAAGAAAGAGTTAAGAAAAAATAAGATGTCTGTATGATATCACTGAATCTAACTTATTCCTAATGCTTGTATCAAGACACCTGCTACAATTTAGAAGTGTTTTCCTGGCTTTTTGAAGGGAAGTAATATACACCATACTAATCATGTGGAGATAATATGAAGGTCTGAATAGTGTTATAATTAATAGCTTGTGTCAATGTGTTTAAACAGGGTCAAATTTTGATTTATTATTCATTAAGTATCAAAAATGTCCTTGATGCATTGCAGAAAGCCATAGAGGATAATACAGCTTCCTACCCCCAAAGATCTGAGAGCCTAAATGGACATAGTGCATAATGGATGCTGAAAGAACCAAAGCCAGTGGTACCACTAAATAAATTAAATTAGTATTTCTTCATCCACAAATTATAGGAAGGATAATTCCAGTAGGTAGAATCTGAGCAGGTCTCTCTTCTCAATTCATCAGGCTAGTCAAAGTTGTCATGAGGCACATCAAATTGATACAAATATAGGCTATGGGAAACTTTGCCTGCAACATTTTAAATTGTCACAAATAAGAGATTTATAAAGTTCGTTTTAAATTTTTACTGATAGCTATTATTCAGTTTCTACAGTTTTCACCTGAATTTTATAAGTTCCAAAACTCCATGGTCCCAGCTGCTCACTCAAGAGTTATGGTGGATCTGTAAGGATGGTCAGCCAGGTTAATGAGACACCATTTTTCCTTCCTGTGTGAAGAATTAGGTCAGAAATACAGAAATAACGTGCGGGTAAACCTATTGTCGTCAACCCTACACCCACCACTCACACTACCAGTTTTATAGATGGCACAGATGGTTATGAGAATTCAAACCAAATAAAAGTTGGTGAGCTGCTTTTCATGCTAAAAAGGTTTTAAAAAAAACTGAATCCGCATATCTATCAGCTCATAAGAATTTTGAAAGTTTGAAAACAACAAAACCAGGAGATAAAATGCAACAGTATAATGAATGTTTTATATTGATTTTCACCCATTTTAATTTTTTTGTGATAAACACTTAGAAATTCCCAGGAAATTAAAAACAGTCAATCCTGGCCCCCTCCCTAAAATGTAGGGCCTGCAGGACTAAACAATGGATGCTCCTGCTGCCCAGCAATTACTGTGGTAACCTTCATTTGAATACTAAATACTGCATCTGGGCTGAGTTTCATGGCATAAATAAGTGTGTCCCCATAATCAGAGTGCATCTACTTAGTATACGAGTACATTTAACTTCTGTCAGTTGCATAACAAAATACTTAAAAAGAACTGTTCATTGTTGTAAGGGAGTGCTGTATAATGTGAGGCACAACAGGAAGAGGACAGCAAGAAAGGACATGTTGATTGAGAATATGATTTTATTATGAATACTTTATTTGGTAGCTCCCAAAACTTTGCATTCAAGAGGTCTGCTCTGTGCTTTCTAAGGGAAGAGATTGGAGAGACATTTGAAGATGTGTTAGGAGTGAGGACTCTGCTTCTTCATATGAGAATGGAAAAGTTTTGAACCATTTCCTTTGAACTGTTGGGTATATTGCTGCCATCAGTAGAACAATGGCATGAATAAGAGTCAAGGGCCCTACGATCTTCTTCATATGCAGAAGTGGAGTACTGACTCCCACTCTGGTGTGACTTTGCTCATGCTATTGCCCTGTTACGCTGTGCCTCAGAGCTGGGCTGCCTCTCATTCTAGACTCAGAGCAGTGATTCTCAGACTTCTTCTTTGAGGGCTGCTCGGATACATTCAGTATCAGGTGTGTATGTGCTGTAACGCATGATTGGCCGGAAATGTTTTTTAGCCTTAGCCTGTCAGGGCAGGGCTGGTGGCCAATGCCCCCTTGCCACCCCTTGGCTGTCTATGGCTGCAGCTCTGCCCCTCCCCATTTTTCTCTTTTCCGCCCTCAGCAACGGTTATGGAACAGCCTGTTCTTGCTTTTGCAAGGGCCTGTCAGTCTGCTCTGTTTCACGAGCTTTTCACTGGAAGATTTGTTTGTAGACATTACCAGTGCTCCTACCGAGTCCTTCCTACAGAAACCCGAACCTGAGGACAACACCCATGGGAGGTATCTTAAAGGCCTGGATGAACTTCACTGGTGGATTAGGCTCCATTTGCAGATCTTAAACGAAGGACTCAGAAAGACCTAACATGGGAATTCAATCACCTTTCCTCCAGTTTCTCTGTTTTCACTTCCCGGTCATTTAACATTCATGAGCTCCACCATTTGGCTTCTCTCCTGCTGCTAGGATGGGTGTACCTAAGAGTCCCCCTTTTTTCCTACTATAATCCTTGGAAGGGTCACCTCTAAAGAAGGCCCTCCTGGGATCCCCACTTCTTTCCTTACAACGACCTCCTTGATGGAGTGTCTCTGACACTTTGGGCCCCAGTGATGGGCCTGCTCAGTGTCTAGGCCTTATTCTGGGGCCCCCCCCCCCAGGCCCTCTATTTCCATGAGTCAACGGATGGAGGGGTGGGAGTCCCCAGCTACTCCTTCCTTGTTATTTTTCTTCCTACATTATCTTTCATGTGGAGGTGGGACGCCTTAGTTTAGGGCATCATTATCAATCCTGCCCTTGGCATCTCCTGCCAGTATGTCAATGGGGAAAGGCCTTTTGCCTATCCCCCATTTGGTCAAGGGGTGATCTGTTCCCTGCTCTGGTCTTGGTTAGTAGTTTAACCCAATTTACCTCCCTTTGAGGTTAGGGCAGCAAGGGCGGCAGTTATCCCACCCTTGTTCATCGCCTGCAGCTGTAGGAGCCTGTTGCTCTGGATCATGACTGCCTTTCTCAGGAGTCGATTCTGCTAGGGAAGGGCAACCCTCTTATTTTAGATGGTCTTGCTGGTGGCAAGGATGCTCTTTGCTATTGTGATATAGTGGGTTCCCCAGTAATGAATCGGGACTGCCCTGTTGGAGTTCTGGTCTCCTGACAGAGTGGCAAATGAGCCCTCAGCACTCTCATGCACGTCTTCTCTCAAAGATCTTGCACTTGGTGGCATGTCCATAGGCGTTCGCCTGGTGGCCTCCTGCTTCTTTGCCCAATTTTGGCTGCTGTGCCATTTGTGGGTGGCTGTGCTGAAGGCAGATAAGTCTCTAACTCCATCCACCTTCCACAGTATGGCTAGTGGTCACCTGATACTGAATGTATCTGAGCAGCGCTCAAAGAAGAATGGTGGTTACTTACCAGTGACTGTCCTTCTTCGAGATGGGCTGCTCGGATTCATTCAGATCCCTCCTGCCATCCTCTCTACTCAGGGTTAGCGATTAGTAGGAACTGTGGGGGGCAGGGCTGCAGCCCTATATACAGCCAAGGGGTGGCCAGGGGGCATTGGTTGCCAGCCCTGTCCTGACAGGCTAAGGCTAAAGAAAGTTTCCGTCCAATCGAGTGCTGTGGCACATAAACATCTGATACTGAATGAATCTGAGCAGCCCATCTCGAAGAAGGACAGTTACTGGTAAGTAATCCACTGTTCACTGCACTTCTGATGACAAAAACTACTATACAACTTCAGTGCCCTGTGTTACTTTAGAATCAGGCCTGCCTCCCACCCCTGTGATGGGATGGCAAACAGGGCAGTTGTGTGGGGCACTCCTCAGTGGGCCTCATGAAGTTAAGTTGCTTGGCCTTTGGCTTCATCCACATAGTGGGGTCTTGGGTCCCAGGTGATGGGGCTTGGGCTTCAGCAGGACCAATGTTAGACTTGCTATGGCTCAGGGCAGAAAGTCAAAGTCCAATCTTTGCTGTGCAGGTCTGAAGTCAGTGCCCAGGGCCAAAGCCCTGCCACCTAGGGCTGAAGCCAGAGCCCAAAGACTGAAGCCTTTGGGCTTTAGCAGTAGCCCCATGCAGTAGGGCTTGGGTTTCAGCTTTCTGCCCTTAGCCCCAGCTACTCTAATGCTGGCCCTGCTGACACCATTAAGATGAACTCACAATCCACTTTGGGGTCATGACCCACATTTTGAGAACTCAGTCTACAGAGATGCAGGAATGCTAGAACTTGTGGATCTTCATCCATATACTCTCTCTCCCAAGTGTCCTGCTCCATTGACAGAATGGATCTTATATCTTCCAGTACTGCCTCTGTTTGGATCCTGCAAGTCAACTGCTCAGACAAGCTCTGATTTAGATAAGGAGTCTGGGCATGATCCCTGAAGCCACTGACTCACATGTGACAGGGTGTCAAGGCTGAGATGGTAGAAGCTGAAAGTGAAGCTCAAGCAAGCAGTGCAATGGATCCAGAACAGAAGCAGCTGGACCAGAGTTTCACAACCATATGGTGAGGATTACACAGTGGTAGAGAGCTCCAGTGGGATCTCACTATAAGGTACCAGCTGGAAGGTAGTGGAGGAAATGGGCCAGGAGGGCAATAGGCACTCCTATAATGAAATAACTGTACAAAACTTTTTCCCACCATTCAAAATCCTGTCACTCAAGAGCCTCCTTCCCCTGCTTATCTCAGTTACTACTTGTGAGCAAGTGAGGGCCTTTTACATTTTTATGCATCCTAGGTGTGTCTCAGTTCCTCTTAAATTTTTGCATAGCTACCCAGTGGGAGAAAAAGAGGAGAGAGAGAGGCGCTTAGCTGTCTCAGTGGACTGACTGGGTCATTCAAAAGGATTGGCTGTGGCCAACCCATATTGATGGAAAACTTGCTCATCAGAACACTGACAACTAGCAATGAATGACCTAGAGAGAGGAGAATTTTGCCATCTCTTATCAGGGAAACTGCAAAAAGTGCCCGGCCCAGGAACAAAGAGGTATGAGGTAGGGGGATAAAAATTGGTTTCTGGAAGAAGCTTGGAGTAGCTCTTTCACCTTGAAACTGAGTAAGGAAGGAAGTCAGAGAGAGAGAGAGAGGCAGAATGCCTGAAAACCGAGTTCATTGAAGCTTGGCTGGCGCTCTGGGCTGAATGGACTATGCTTTAACTTTCATTTTATTATGCTAACCTAAGGACTTCGTAAGCTATGTTCCAATGACGTACAGTAACAAACCTTACTGATTAGAAAATGCTGCTTGAGTGTCACTGTAAATACTAGGTGAGGTGCATTGATCCTCAGTGTGTACAAGTCTCCATCAGGAATTTCTCTCTCTGAACAAAGCTCACAGTATGAAGCAGGAGTACTGAAGCTCTAGAGGTTCAGTCTTAGAAGGTGGTAAGGCTTGTGTGACCTACCCTGAAGGAAGAGTGAGACCCCTTGAAGTTTGAAACACCAAAGGAGCTCTGTGAAGAGAGTGTTCCAAAGCTGGGGCAGAGTACTAATCCTGTGAATCTGAGACACTATCCTTATCCAGGTACTGGGACACTAACGTTCTCATCTCTCCTTCTGTTAAATGAGCTCCAACCCTAACTCCTTTCTCAGTTACTAAAACCCTACCGAGGTACTGGAGCCTGTTTTGAAGAAGTCTTCCTCATACTTACAAAGCTATTTTATCTGTTGCCCTCCTATCCTGTTTCCTTCTAGTGACAAGCCAGAAATGCAGGACTGGGGATTCCAGACAGGTAACTCTAGTGAATCCTGGGATAGGCATGTTCTAAGAATTACAGTAAGTGGCAGTTCAAAGGGTAACAGTTGGATCTGTCTTTCTAGTGTTTATACATTTTCTTATTTTCAAAGCAAAGCAGATTTGGACCTGGTAACTAGTTAGAAGGGTAAGAATCTGAAATCTAACAAAGGAGTCCTGTGGCACTTAAAGACTAATGATTGTATTTATTGCATGAGTTTTTGTGGGAGAAAATCCTACTTCGTCAGATGCTTTGAAGACATCTTCATGCAATAAATTTGTTAGTCTTTAAGTGCCACAGGGCTCCTTGTTTGTTTGTTTTACTGAACTAGACTAACATGGCTGCAACTTTGAATCTGAAATTTCTCATTCTAAACTGGATTCGTGAGTAGTATAGTGAGAGTCAGGCAAGCAATGGATTATGCCCTTTTGTAGGGTCAACACTTCAAACCTCCTCAGATAGGAAGCTCTGAGCCCATTGCAACTAGAAGGTTTGAAATGATATTTGTTTTTATTTTTACATACCAAATCAGACACGTCTTGTAAGCTTAAACTGTGGAGAGCAATAATAATAATATGCATATTTTAGCACACTCCTTTAAAGGAATACATTTTTTACATACAGCTTTGCAGAATGGCAGTCACCTCTGAGTGGGTAGCAGTATATCATTAATCTATAGGGGGCACCAGCAGCCATCACAACATTATTGTGTGCAGGAGGGTGGGGGAAAAGATATTGGGAAATAAACCTATAGTCTATCTGAGGTGTCAGGGAATCTCTTATGTCCATATAGAGAAGATACAATAAGTCAGTCAGTCAGTCAGTCTCTCTCTCTCTCTCTCTCTCTCAATTTAAAGAAAGAACTCATCCAAAGACCCTCTCCTAGAAAACTGCATGGATAAAATATTGTATTTGGTCATTGCAATGGCCTGCATTTTGCTGCTCATTCCATAGAATCATAGAAATTAGAAACGGAAATCACCTTCTAGGTCATTTCCAGTCTGTTTCTCTCCCACTGATGGCTTGTTCCCTACATTATGTCATTCAGTGCTTTGTTCAGTCCAGGTTTAAATAGCTTAGGACTGGAGCTTCCACCTCTCCCATTGGGAATTTATTCCACAGTCTAATTGTTAGCACGATTAGGAATTTTTCCCCAGTATTGAGCCTTTGTTTGTTTATAAAGCACAGCATTCCCAGAATAATATGTTTTACAGATAATGCATGGCGAGGCATCTATTTGAAGTGTCATTCTTCTTCTTCAAAAAAAGAGATTTAAAACTCTAAGTTAAAATTAATTTATTAAATATGATTTATAATAGTGTTTATTTTGTTATGACAAAAATATTATGTTTCTATATAAAAACAATTTTACATGAACAGAATTGCATTTTTCCAAAGCTTATGATCATAGCAAATGAATTAAAAATTTTCATACAAAATAAGGGGATTTCATACCAAGATCCCATACCATATGCATGTATGGTATATTTCAGGCTGTTTTTAAGCTAAGATTGTTAACATAAGCTATTTTAATTTTTGCCAATCTTGTAGCAAGGATCTGATTGAAATCTATCAAACTGGTAGTATATATCACCATTTTTATTTTAAAAAAAAATTCTTTCAAAAATAAAGCAGTCCTGTTATTCACAAAAAAAATCATAATTGCAGTGTATATTAAGCCCGTCAAAGCTCCAATTTCCAATATTCTAATGAATATCAAAAGAGTCCAGCATTTCTGACTTTGACAAATTACAGATGAGGTTTTATTCATTAAGAGAGCTGCTAATGTTTATTTAAATGCAATTTACTGTTGCATTATTGATTAGCTACTGCAAAATTATCTTACAAGGAGCACGTGTAGCAAGAAGATTTCAGGTTGAGAAAGGATTTATCTAGGGAAGGCCTGTAGGCTTGATTTAGGCCCCAGGACATGAGAGTTTTAATTTATCTGGAAAGAAAGGCCTTGTGGAAGGTTTGCTTTGTTTGCATTTAGACAGCAGATGAAAGGGGTTTTGATGTTGAGCTGGAAGAAAATGGCTGCCACTCTTGTTATTCACACAGAGAATTGAGCAGAAGGAAAAATCTATTACAGAGAGGCAAGATTAAAAAAAAGGCCCCCCCCCAATCATTTTCAGAATCAAACTTTATGTTGCTTCTTATCATCCTTGTGAGAAATAATAAAGAAAATGTTGCCCATTATCTAAAATCTCTTTAAAAAAATCCATATTGCATTTATTACTGAGCCTTCACTTCCTATTTTGATGGCATTCAACACCAGTGAGGTTGCTGTGTCCAAAGTACCTTAATTGAACCTCAAAGTGCAGACTAATTCTGGACTTAAAATATTTTAATGAAAACCAAGCAAGTAATATTTTCAAATCTTCTTCCCATTTTACACCCTTTCTGACACTGTTTCTTGGAGCTGGTGATTAGCAGAAAGTCTGACATGCCAGAGAATGATACAGTTACTCTGATTGTTAGGCACTTCTATCTTAAGAGAGAAGGCATTTGCAGTACTTGTTTGCTTTAGTACACATCTATTTTGTCTACAGGAAAAAATTAGTTATACAAGCCACAACCCAGGTCTCACACTTCTGCAGAGACACAAGTGTTGGATAAGAGAAAAAACACACACCCCCACCCCCCCCACAGCAGCAATAGAGATGATTTAACAAATATAGGCTAAAACCCCACAAGGGTCCAGTGAATGAAGCCTGTGGATAAAAAGTAGATCAAAGGGAATCCAGTGAGAAGAATATACACCAAAAGAAAGCTTTAAATTTCCAGCTTCACAAACTTGTGTTCAGTGGATCTACACACTGCCTGAAAAAATACCATGCAGATACAGGGTATCCGAAGGTGAATGTCTTTTTTTGGATTCATTGGAAACTGGCAGTGCTTTTCATTTCAAATGATGATCAGGAAAACTTGGAAAGCTCTCAGCCAATCACAGAATGCATTGAGTAATCCTCCTGAAATTAAATCTGAAACTCAAATATTACACAAAGACCTTTCAACTTGCTTGTTATTCCTTTAAACCAACTGCACGGGCACCATTCTCCATTTTAAATGAGTTTAGAAAAACTTTCAGTATGAGAGGTGATCCACAAATGAGAGTGACAGGAACAGAATTAAGTGTTCCTTTGGGGTTTACACCTCTAATGACTGATGATGACTAAGCATCAGTTCTGACAACCTGAAGGCTACTGATTTACCCTGTGTTTCAGGTCTGCCAGTCTGGAATTTTGGTAGAAGTTTTCTTACAAAAAGTCAAGAGTCTTTGCTAGTGCTTACCATGGATTTGCAGCTCTAACTACTCCATTTCTGGTTTCCCCCTTCCCATGGCCATACGCTTCTCTGAGTATTCTGTTTCTCTCTCCTAAATTCCCTTGGCTCTGAAGTAACCTCTTGAAGTTATCCCTATTAATCTTCAGTTCTTGGCAATTGTAAAATTCTTCTGACTACTCCAATGAAGAACACATAAAAGGGCAATGTAAAAAGCATAACGAACAACGAGTTCTGTGGCACTTTTAAAGACTTAACAACTATTTATCACATGAGCTTTTGTAGAAGAAAATCCCACTTTGTCAGGTGTTCTGAAGATGGAGGGTCTTACAGAATGGGAGCAAAATAAATGGAGAGGAGTGTAAGTCATAGGATCAGGTCAGACTGTTACAGCAAATCAAAGCAGTTGTTTGGATTTAAACAGTGAATTACAGCAACTATGCATCCTACTAATGGTGTTACAGTGATGTGAAATATGAATGTGATGGTAAAGTCCAAGGATAATAAAGTATAGATAACCAGCTTTATGATTCACTATATATTAAAATATTCAAGATTTTAAGAGAGAAATCTGTTTATTTCCTGTTATTTTGCAAGCTAAAGCATAAAGATGCCCAAATTGCATGGTACTTTGTTAAAGATACAATAGTAACTGTATACTGTTTCATCCGTACTGACATATCAGGCATGTAAATGATACCAGAGGAGACTTCCTTCATCATAAAAAATAGTGGTATCTTCTGTAAGTTCCTAATCTTCAAAGCATCTGATGAACATGATTTTCTTCCATGAAAGCTCATGTGATAATTTTTTTTTTTTAATTCTTTGAGTACCACAGGACTTCTTATTTGTTTTGCTGAACTAGACTAACATGGATGCCTCTTTGGAACTTATGAAAACCACAGTAGATGATAAAATTTTGAGACCGATTTGTTAGTTTGTTAGAGGCAGCAAAAACCTTGAGTAGGGGAGATCTGCTGAAGATCAGTGAGACGATATATCACCTTCTTTTCGTACGTTCAGTGTATTTGGTCTGTATTTGGGATGAGTAGAATAGATGATTATGCAAATAGGAGATTTACTGAAAATTCTGTAAATGAAACTTGACTTAGCAAATCACATCTATTTCTCTTAGGATTGTCTTTTTAACTTCTAATGTTTTTGCAGAACAACATTTTCTAAAATGAAAACAAAGTGTTATGGGAAATTATTCAGGTGTTCTAGCATTTTCATTCATCTCTCAAACATTATTGCATCCCTGAGTCTCTCTTTCTGTACCAACAGCACTAACTTCTTTTTTCAGCTTCCAGGCTTGCTTTCTTTGTGCTTCCATGTTCCCAGATCCTTTTCTTCTTCTCTTCCTAGTTAGTCCAATGTTTCCTTGCTCAGTTTTGTGATTCGTGTTTCAACTGTTCTCAGAAAGTGTTCTCTGCGTTTAGGACTGACCCAAGGACCATTGAAATTTGTTTTTGTGTATTGTTTTTCCAAGACAAGCTCTTTCTGTGCTCATACAGCAATTTGTGCTGCAAGGTCCATATCTGAACGCTAGACTTTTTACTAATCTAGGTTTTCTACCATATTAATGATCATATCTGACAACATCTTTCTTTTTGCCACCCCTTTTCCTCTCATCTGTATTTATATGCACTGAAGTACTAGATTCATGCTTTATTCTAAGGTTTCTGAGAGTTGAGCCATATATTGGCAATTTACTGTCCTAAAGTTCAAAATGAAGGCAATCAAATTATTACTGAAATAAAGTAAAATCAGAATTTCCCCTTCTCTGAAGAAAGCTATGATTCCATCTGCAAAACTGAGTAATTAGGCTTTGCATGGGGAGCTAAACAGGGTTGGTGGATTGAAATTCATCCTCAACTCCCAGTATGGTGCAATACAATGCAGCTTCTCCATTGCCATTACACCACTGGATCAATGTAAATGAATGACGGAATTCAAGTTGACAAGAAGAGATTATCCACCCTTAAACTACTTCTCTGTGCTCTTTATTCAGAGCCCGTATGGAACCCTCACCATGTTGCTCAGAGTTGAAGAAGATTCCTTTGTGCATAAACTCTGTCCCATCAGCTTCTTATTTTTTCCTTGCTGGAGTTAAACTATGGAGAGCATTGGGAGGATCTCTCACACATAGACATAAATGTTGCCAAATTGTAATTTGCTGCTAACTTATCTTTGATATATATTTAGGATCCATACTGCTTTTAGTGTTCTTCCTCTCAATAGGGTTTTATTTTAACTTCCAAACTTACAAAAAATTTCTTGCCCACCCAACTCTTTTGTAATTTATGTTAAATATTGGGAAAAGCCTTCTACTCATAAAAGTAGTTAAATTCTCAAATAGATTTCCAAAGGAGGTTGTGGAATCCCCATCACTGGAGGCTTTTAAGAACAGATTGTACAATCACCTCTCTGAGATGGCCTAGGTCTACTTAGTCCTGCCTCAGTGCTGGAGACTGGACTTGATGACCTCTGGAGCTCCCATTTATTCCTAAGTTTCTATGATTCTGTAATAATGAAATGTCTTTTATCGTACTTTCTATCCATGAAACTGTTTGTTCTGTCCACCTCTGCTTTGAGTACCTCCAACATTTCATGAGCAGAGCATTCTTCTCTAGGTATCAGGATTGAGGATTGTACTGCTAGCAGGGCCATCCCTAGGGAGGGTGCAGGGCCTTGGACGAATCGGCCTCTGTGGGGCTCCCCCTGACACCCACCCATGCTGGGGAGCGGGGCCAGCCAGCCGAGAGGGGAGGGGCAGGCCTGGTCTGGCCCTGAGCCAGCTGTTCCCCATCCGGGTGACAGGGAGAGCTAGTCGAAAGCGGCAGCCAAGGTCAGCGCTCTCGCATCCCCCCACTTGTGCTGCCTTTGGCTCCATGCCAGAGGCAGTAGGGAGGGGGCAAGAGGCAGCATGGCTATGGGGGGGGCAGTGGTGTGGGCCCTGCACTGCCCCACTCTCAGCGGGACAGCACGGGGCCCACAGAACCGTGGGGCCTGTGCAATAGCCTCTTTTGTCCACCCTTAGCGATGGCCCTGATTGCCAGGTTATATTGTGGTATCTTCCTGAGTCCAGCTTCAGAAAAAACTCATGTTTCTTAGCTTTATTTTAGCATCTTTGTTCTAGAAATAAGCATACTATCTTTAATGTCACCTTCAGAGCCAAAATAAGTGACCAATATAATGAAATACTGGTAAACCTATGTGGAAAATCATCAGCAAGAAAGGAATTCGAGAAAATGCTTCTTAGTCATTTAGAGGCCAGACTCTACCACCAAAATTTTATATTATCTTGTAAAATTCAGCCAGTTAATCAAACATGGAAGCCCGGAGTTAGGCAGCTACCTCCATAATTAGGCATCTAAATAATTGGCTTGGTTTTCACATGTGTTCAGCAGTTGTGTCTGTCACTGACTTTAATTGGAGCTGCAGATGCTCAGAGCATCTCGGAAAATGAAGCCAGTTTTCTTTAGGAACCTAACTTTGGACACCCAAGTTGGATCATTCTGGTCCTATGTTGTGTTCCATGGGCACTATTAAGTGGTATGCTTTCTTTGTCAAAAGATTCAGTGCTCCACATTTGACTGCAGTAAGGTGTAAGAGTCACACCAAACAACATGTTCCATGGTCATCAGCCTCACAATTATGTCAGCAAAGAGCAAACCAATAATCTCCATCTTCACCGTGGGCATTGACTAAAAGTCTATAGGTTGAGTACCATTGATATTAATTGTTGTTATTATTATGGTTTATTTATTATTTGTACTGTGCTGTGAGCCAAGAAGTGCCAGCTTCATTGTGGTAGGTGCAGCACAGATGCACAACAGAAAACTATCCCTTAGTTCAAAGAGCTTATTGTCTACAAATAAAACAAGAGACAACATACAGACACAACAAATGGTCACGAGGAGTACATGGTTAAAAAACAGAATTGAATCAGCCCATGCGTGTTGATCTATTCAGTAGGATTTCTTTCGTTAAAAGAAATCTGACTGGCACAAGTCACTGTGGCAACTTACTACCTTTAAGGTAATCTTCACTGACGTGAAGAAACTGAAAAGACATTCTGCACTGGAGAAGATGAATTTTATTGTAAAAAAAAATGATTTCATAGCTTCATTTTCAGCCCTTGCCTGGAAAAGCACTAGTTTCTCTCAGAATATTAAAGCCTGGAGGTACTACAGTGGCCAAAGAAGCCTTCCATTGTTTGATATTGCTACTGGTCTTTTAAGAGTATTCTCAAAGGAAAACAACATTTGAATTTGTGCCTTTTTTATTAATAGTTTCTGGATACTGCAGAGCCTGTAAATTTTCCATTTTTATAAAAAGTCTTCCTGCAAACTATTCACACAGCCAGTTATTTGGCTTGAAATGGCCTCCCCATGAAAATGCTGGCTTTAATGTCTAGTCAGAGAATAGCAAAGCTCCGCTGGATTCCCTATTCCAAATTCCCAGTGTAAATCTAGGGACTTCAGTGGAATTACACCAGCGATAAATGTGGCCCTTCCTGTCTAACAGGTATGCTATAAATTTAATTTCATGGCAAACTGAAGTCTATTACAGAAAATCAGAGAGAACGACCACCACAGCAAGGCCATCTCTCTTTTTTATGGAGTCTGTGTGTGTGTGTTTGTAGCTCTTGCAAGATTTGTCTGCACCTGCCAATAAAAGGAGGTTCTTTGTTTGAGCACATTGCTGACAAATTAACCAACAAATACATTTCCAGTAGCAGTCCACAGCTATATCTCAAGAGGGAGAGATGGATAGACCCTTTTTATCGTACTTTCAGCTAGGTAGCCCACTGCCTTACTCATATTAGGAAATACTGCTAAGCCACCCATCTCCTTTAAGAGGTTTTAATCATCTCACTGGAAGATGCTGGGGGCAAAATAAAGTAACTCTAATCTGTTGCTCTGAAATTGCTTAGTGGTTGATAGTGGTGAATCTTTCTGTTTGCTTATTTCAGTTCCAAGGTATTAATTTTGGGTGTCCTGAGTACCCCATGAAGAAACATAAGGATTCTTGCCAAATAACTTAATGGTTGATATTTTGCCAGTAATGCGTCTGCCTGACCCAGGGTTGACATTTTGTCCCTCAGTGTCTTTGCAGAACTAATTATGCACATGAATTAAATTACAGTAGCAAATCAGCACCCTGTTGTGATTGGAATCTGTTTGAACTAGGCTCCTCTGTGATTCTTGGTTCTTAATCTTTCCTTTAAAAATGACCTATTGAATAGCTCTCAGTAAGATTCATGCTGGCGGAATAAAGTCTATGTCATGCTACCATTTATTTTAAACTATTTTATTTTAAAGTGTGGATCTATTTTGAAAAGTATCTCTAAAAAGTTCCGCGAGAAATGGGGTTGGTGGCTCTATAATTATTGTCTTGTTTTGTCTCCAGACTAGATTTGCTAAGCTTAAAAAGTTGACTTTTCTATTTGCTAGCTCTGAAAACTCATGCTAGGATTTGAAAGTCAAGCTATCCTGTTTGTCCAATGTATAAGGTGTAGAGGCATTTCTGGCACATGATGGCATAAATCACATTGGTGAATGAGCCCTTGATGTAATAGATGGTTTGATTAGGTCCTGTTATGGTGTCTTTTGTGTAGATATGCGGCAAAGTTGCAGCGTGCTTTGTTGCAGGGATATTTGCCTGATTTAATGGTTCTGTTGTTAGGTCTGTAGTTGCTGGTGAGTATCTGCTTAAGGTTGAGGGACTGTCTGTAAGTGAGAAAAGGTCAGTTTCCCAAGGCTTGAGAGAGTGAGGGTTGTCTTGTAGTATAAGCTATAGGTCCTTGATGAAGGTGAGGCCTTCAATCTTCCTGATCACTCCATTGCTGATTTGCTAATAGCCATGCTCAAACAATGGAATAATGCATCAAGGCTTCAAAGAGAAACTGCAGAATTGGAATTCATTTACAAATTTGACTCTTTGTCTTCAGGACTAAGTAAGGACTTTGGATTTTTTTTTCTCATTACAACAGGTCATTTGACCTCATTTTCCTCTATATGATGTTCCCCAGTATTTAACTCTTAACTGCTTTGATTTGCTGTGTTACAGTGAGACATGATCCTATGACTTACACTTCCCTGCCTTTATTTTCTTTGCATTCTGTAAGTTCCCCCATATTCAAAGCATTTGATGAAGTGGGATTTTCTCCCACAAAAGCTCATGTGATAAATAAATTCGTTAGTCTTTAAAAGTGCCACAGGACTCCTTATTTATTTTGCTGAGCTGAACTAATACGGCTACCTCTTTGAAACTTAGCAACAAACAGGCCTCTAGCAGAGTTCAGGAGTTAAGCTGAAGTACCTTTAATGGTCTTCAACTGGCACTAACCAGATTTTATAAAATAAGAAAAAACCTTTTCTCTCTTTGTGTCAGTGAGAAGGCAGTAAAGAGAGCATAAAGAGGGGTCTGGAGGGATAAATTTTGAGAGAGGTTTGAGAAGGGAGATGAGGAGGAAAAAAATAAATAGATCCATATCCATATAAATTTCTTATGAACAAAGGTAAATATTGAATCAGTGTTATAATTCTATGACTGAGTTGTGGTGACTATATTAATCACACAAGTCTTGTTTTGATTTTCTGTGCATTGCTAGCAAATCTGATGTAATTCACAGCTGCCTCTTGTTTAATCCATATATTCTCCACCAAGCACCAAGCTGTGGCAGGAGGGGATGAACCAGGGGCAATGCTGGCCCCTGTCTCACTGGGCATGTGCCCTGAGTCCCAGCACCAGTGACCTGAATGCCTGGCATGGCCCCGACCGGGGATCTGTGGCCAAGCCACCTGTGGTGGTGCTTGACTCTGCTGTCCCTGCCCCTGACCAAGGATCAGGGGCCAGGCTGGCAGCAGCAGAAGCCCGGGGCCCCAACTCTGGATTAGGGTTGGAAGGGGGAGGCTGGACCCTGGGTCTTTTCCCAGGGCACCAACACTCCTGGCCCTAACAATCAAATTCCCCACAACTTAAAATGGTGAGCTGGCAATTGAAGTAGACTGCGAAACTCCCTGAATACAGTCTCCATCATTTTCAGTCTTTCTTTTGGTAAACTGTGTGACTGGTAAGTATTTTGGTGGCTACTTGAAGAATAATTTTAATATCTGCTGGCGGGGTCAACCTTAGATACAATTATTTCATGCTACTGTGTGGGCCTTTGCTAATTTGGAAATTCGTAAACCAACTCCATTGCCTTCCCATGATACTGAAAGGAGAGTCAATTCTCAGACTGTTCTATTTATGGCTCTATGTTTGTTTTCTATTTCAATGAAAATAATTTGATTTTATGAATAAAGAGCTATATTCTGAAACCTTTACTCACACTGAGTACCACTTTGTTTTGCAAGGGTGCTATTGAAATTATCACTCCAAGAATAAGGTGGTGCTCAAAATGAACAAGGGTGGCCTAAAGTTGCTTAGGAAGACATATTAACTGAAAAACAGGAGTGAAAAAAATCACAGTGGCTAAAATGTTTTACTATAGACTCATGGTTGAGAGGATTAGTACATCTAATATATTTGTATTTTAGCATTTGACACAGAATCTATTGAAAGTTTACACTCAACATTAATTTAAATTGACTTTCATGGAAACTAGATGAAAGAATGTATATGCTTATATATTTATATAACAATTTCCATGCAAAGAAAATTGCAGTGATGTTGATTACTGAAGGAAACTTAAAGAGGAATCATTTAGCATTGCAGTGTAAATCAGGACGTCTGTGTTCCTGTCTTAGTCCTGACACTGATGCTCTGTGTAAACTTGGACAAATCTCTTCATTTAATTGTTCCTCAATTTGGGCTTGATCCAGTTACCATTAAGTCAGCTGGATTTGGCCCTTTCATCTGTAGAATGGGTATATGCTTCTGGGGTATTTTGAGTTGTAGGGTATGTCTACTGTATACTACAGCTATAGTATATGGACTACAGCTTTATACTATCACTGTGGTGCTACAATTGTGCCACTATCGTGCAGATGCTTTGTACATTGATGGAAGTTTTCCATCATGTAGTACATATGCCTCTTGGAGAGAGGGTAACTAGGCTGAAGGAAGAATTCTTCCATTGACCTAGCTATATCTCTAGCAGGAATTAGTTCAACAAAATATTTACAAAGTCCTGAGCAACGTAGCTAGGTTGATGTAAGTTTTAGGCATAGCTTTGGCCTGAATCAGTCATTTTTGAAGCACTTTTAGATAGAAGGTATGATAAATGCTAAAACAAAGAGCAATAACACGGAGGCATATCTAATTATAGGGAGACATTAATCATGAAATTGTAGGACCTTGAGAGGTCATCTAGTCCGTTCTCCTTCATTCAAGGCAGGACTAAGTGTTAGACCATCCCTGGGAAGTGTTTGTCTAATAGTCCTGCTCTTAAAGATCTCCAGTGATGGGTTTTCCATGGCCTCCCTAGGCAATTTACTCCAGTGCTTAACTACCCTGACAGTAAAGAAGTTTTTCCTATTCTCCAACCTAAATTGCTCTTGCTTCAGTTTAAGACCATTGCTTCTTGTCTTATCTTCAAAAGCTAGAGAACAAATTTTCTCCTCCTTCCTTGTAATGATCTTTTATGAACTCAAAAACTGTTCTCAAATCACCTTTAGTCTTCTCTTCTCCAGACTAATAAACCTTTTTTTTTTCAAATTTTCATCCTATATCATGTTTTCTAGACCTTTAATAATTTTTGTTCCTCTTCTTTGATTTTCTCCAGTTTGTCCACATTTTCTCTGAAATGTAGCACTCATAACTGGACATGGTACTCCAGTTGAGGCCTAGGATTAGCACAGAGTAGAGCAGAGTTACTTCTAGTATCTTGCTTACAACACTACTCCTGCTGATACATCCTAGAATGTTAGTTTTTTTTTTGTAACCGTGTTATGCTATTGACTGTCATTCAGCGTGTGATCCACTATGACCTCCAGATCCATATTTGCAGTCCTCCCTCCTCAAAAGTCATTTCCCATTTTGTATGTGTGTCACTGATTATTCCTTCCTGAGTGGACTCAGGACTGAAACCTTTTCATACAACGATATTGCAAATATTGGTAACAACAGCGTTGTGGCAGGCCGAAGGAAACAGCTTTAGGGTCTGTACATGGTCCTCAGACTGCGTGTTTGAGACCCCTGGTCCATTTGATGAAGAGTTACCTGGAAATCTGAAAGATACCCAGAGACAAGTATAAATAGCAAATCAGACGGAGTAATGCAAGAAAACTGGTCACTGTCTGAAGCAATTGATTTTTGAGGAAAGACGAAAAGAGCTAAATGTGTACTTTTGTTAAATTAAAGCAGTCTGCAAACCGGCGGAGTTAATCTCACTGCCAAAGCCCCCATGTGGCTTGGGAGCACACTGCAGGAGACCAATTTGGACTACTTACAGCACTCAGGAGCTGTTGCACTGCTTTCCAGTTTCTTTCTACTAGGGGCTCCAACCACTGCCTCCTGCTGAGTCAGTGTCCCACAATAAATAGTTCCTCTGCCTTCCTCCCCCATCTCTGAGTCCAGGGAGCTAAGACATGCAGCTCTGCCCCTGCTGGATTTACTATTTACATGGATTTACATGCCTCTGTGCACATTGATAAACTGGAATGGACTCCTGGAAGTGTTTTAAACTTTAGGTTTATAAACTACAAAAGTTGCTGCCACCAGCAATGGACGTTTTAAAAAAAAATCCTACAAAATGTGGGTAACAATTGTTTATCATTGGTCAATGATATAAAATATACTCATATAGTTTACAGGTCAATTTGCCTTGCGCTTTTAATTATTGATTGATTGTTCCTACATCAGCACTGTTCATAATAAGCATTGCGGATGTAGCATGGCGATAAGATAGATGATCACTGCAATACAGAGATGATTATGTAGTTTAAATACAGTAATCCTTAAAAATGCAAACTAGGGTTTCTGATAAAGATCTGGAAACTTACGTTCCTAGAAACTCTAAAAGTGCTAATTCTTTCATGACTGGGGAGACACACTCCTGAACAAATTTCTGTTTACCTTTTTTTTCTGGTTTCATTGAATTCATAGGTGTGAGCAGGTGAAACATTTTTGTAAAGATAATGAATCACTAGAAGCAACACTAGTCTTGCAGTGACATACTTTTGATTTAACTGCGCTCGCAAGTGGAGACCAGCAAAGAGAATGAAATGGTGTGACATGAATTATATTTGAAAATATCATGCATTCGGTCAGATTTTTCAGACTTGCTTGTACTGTGGAGTGCAACTAACTAAATCTAACTGCAGTGTAAGAGCTACGTAAAACATCTTGTGAAAGATTTGGAGGTGTTTGTAATAATGCTTTCAGACTAGATTAACAAATGGGTTCTTTAATACCTCAGTGATGTGATATATGCTATGCGATGTCAACTATCCCCAAGTGACAGTCTTCTACTTATGTTACACTGATGATATTTTCATCATCTGGACCCACAGAAAGGAAGCCTTTGAGAAATTCTATTGAGATTTCAACAATTTCCACCTCACCATCAACCTCAGTCTGAACCATTCCACATGGGAGATCCATTTCCTGGATACTAATGTACAAATAAGTGATGGCCACATAACCACCACCCTCTACTGGAAACCTGCTGACGACTGTATCTACTACATTCCTTCAGCTTCATCTAGGGGCACATCAGATGATCCATTGTCAACAGTTAAGCCCTAAGATACAACCACATTTGCTCTAATTCCTCAGACAGAAACAACCACTTTCAGGATCTCTATCAAACATTCTTAAAACTACAATGCTTATTGGGGCAAGTGAAGAAGCAGATTGACAAAGCCAGATGGGTACCCAGAAGTCATCTACTACATGACAGAGCCAACAAGGAAAACAGCAGAATGTTGCTGGTAATCACCTACAGACCCCAAGTAAAATCTCAACGGCACATTATCAAGGATCTACAGCCTGTCATGGAAGATGATCCCTCCCTCTCTCAAGCCTTGGGAGGTAGGCCAATCATCTCTTACAGTCAACCCCGCAACTTTACAATACTCACCACCATTTACACACCACAGAGCAGAAACACTAAGCCAGGTGCCTAGCCTCGCAACAAACCTCATTGCGAATTCTTCCCACATATCTACTCAGGCGACATCCATAAGACCTAACCAAGTCAGCCACTCCATCAGCGGCTCATTCATCTGCATATCTACCAATGTGGTATATGACATCATATGTGAACAATGCTCCACTGCCGTACACATTGGTGAAATTGGACTGTCTTTGCACAAAAGAATAAATGGATGCAAATCAGACATCAAGAATGGCAACATTTAACAGTAAGCAGTGTTGCTCTTCAGTCTTCAGAACATTCTGTAACAGATATGAAAGTTACAGTATTTCAGCAAAAAACCAACCCTTCAAAACCATACTTCAGTATGAATCTGCTGAGTTGGAATTCATATGCAAACCATCACACTTGGCCTGAATAAGGTGTGAGATATTAAGGGCAGCAGACACTCCAAGAGTGAGCCTATGTGGCTTTCTGCGCCCGCCCACTGCTAAAACCCGTCCCCCAGCCCAAGCGGAGGTGGCACTGGACCTGGGACCAAGGGAGTACTGGGGACAACTAATGAGAAAACAGGGATGAGTGTGAGGCTATAAGTTCAAAATTAGGCATTCAGAAGGGGTCACCAAGCAGAGAGCGTGAGACAGTGCCCACTGCTCCCAGAAGGTGTTGAGGGAGCTAGTGGACCCTTCCCAGAGGAACTCTGTCCGGACACGTGAACGCACAAGGGAACAGAAATATGCCCCACAGTCACAGAGACCCCCCCTCTGCCAACGTTCTCTCCCTCGTCTTGTAGATGGCAGTTTTCGCAAGGGTTAGGAGGAGGTTGACGAGGAGGTCCCACAACTTTGTGGGGCCACGGATGGGAAGTGCATATATGAACAAGCGAGGGGAAAAGTGCAGCCAGAACTTCAGCAGGAGGTTCTGGAGGAGCCGGAAAAGTGGCTGCAACTTGGCGCACTCTAGATATGCGTGCGCCAGGGTCTCCCTCACACCGCAAAAAGGGCAGGTGTCGGGTTGTTGGGTAAACTGTGCCAAGTACACACCTGTGCTGATGGCTCTGTGAAGGAGCCGCCAACTGATGTACCTGGCGGGCCTTGGGGTTAAAGTGGAATAGAAGCTGGCCCACCGGGGGTCCTCACCCTAAATGGGTGGCATCAGGTCCTGCCATTCGGTGTCTGGCTCTAAGAGTGAGTGAAGGGAGGTATATAAGCTGTAGAATGTTAAGAGCTTGTTTCCCTAGTGGCTAGCTGTGGTTACTGCAGGGCAATCAGAGGCACCTGAGATCAGTTAAGGCCTAGCCAGCTGCCTGATAAAAGCTGCCCTGCCCCAAGCAGAAGTTGCACAAGCTGAAGAAAGGAGCAGGAGGTTAGTGCTGCACTGCAGAACTTCAGGAAGGCATTGGAGAAGAGAAGGAGATAGACAGAGAGAGCTGGAGAAGAAACCCAGCAGAAGGAGAGAGTGGGTGAAAACCCTAAAAAGTATAAAAGAGGGGGAAAACAGCCCAGGGGAGAGAAGGGCAGGACTGGGACTTGGTCAGCAGCGCATAGCTGCATGTCTTAGGGCCCCTGGGCTGGGAGCCAGAGGAGAGGGCAGGCCTGGGTCCCAACCCAACCCCCCCATGCCAGGAATGACACCACTAGCAGCTCCTGTGGGGAGAAACAAGGAGGAAGGGGATCCCTATGACCCACTAGCCTACCAGAATGTGAGACCCACTGCCACAAAGGTATGTTATTTGTCACAAAGGACTTAGAATGGCTAACTCACTGCAAAAGGTAATTTCTCCTCTTTTAACATTCTCATCTTCTCACCTATTGCTAAAGGCCTAGCTCCACACTCTTTGAATTAAAACAGCTTGTTTGATTTGCTGAAATAAACTGACAAACCACCCCTCTGGTACTCTTTGATTTGAGCTTGTCACGCCCTTTTCTGCATGTGTATATATACCTAATATGGTATAGTTTCCATTTCATGCATCTGTTGAAGTGGGATTATGCCCGTAAAAGCTTGTGCAATAGATAAATCTGTTAGTCTTTAAAAGTGCCACAAGTCTCCTTTTATGTTTCAGTGTAAGGTTGATTTTTGTGTACTGTACTCTGCATGAAGAAAACATGTATTAATCAATATACATTATTCCCCACATTGTAAAACAAAGTAGAGATGAGGATGAAATGCTGGAAATGAAGTGTCGGTGGAAAGGAGAATGAACAATAATGAATGTTCACAAGTTGATTATGAATGAATGAATATGAATTAATTGATTAATGTTGGGGTTTTGTTTGTTTTTTTCCTTTGGAGAAAAGGCTTTGAAAGAGTGGGAACAACAGTAAAACATAGGATTGGAAGCCTTCAAACTGCTCATTAAAAAGCCTGATGCATATTGCTTCTAGTCTGAGGGAAGAGTAGACTAAATAACAACTTCCACTGGCCAGGCTTTTTGATCAGGGTAGATGGTTGGGTCTTGGTCTGAGGAGAAAATTGGAGTTTCTCTCTTGTTGGTTTGTGAGTGACTGGAAGGCATTCATGGAAGTGAGCTCGGTGTTGTCCCTGCCTATAGAGGGGTGTGTAAGTACAAAACCTGCCAGGATTTTTTTTTTTTTGCTTCTGGCCTAGTATATTTTAGACTATGTCAATCCTAGCAAACTAGTCCAGATTAAGGAGGCTTAATCTGGACCAATTTGAGCCCTGTCCACACTAGGCTTTCCCGAGTAAAAACTAAAAATTTTTTTTTAGTTTGAGCTGACCAAAACTTAGTTTGAACTAACAGTTTATTTTGAACTAGCCAAATGGCTAAATAAGTTCAAACTAGTGGTAAGTTCACACCAACCACATTTTTTTTAGTTCAAACTAACTGCATGTTTTTAGATGCTCAGCCAGTTTGAACTAAAAGTTAGTTTGGACTTAAAAAACACGGTTAGTTCTAACTAAGCAAGTCCAAACTAAGCCTTTGGGTACAGAAATAGCTTTATAGAAGAATAATCCCCTGTAGGTGATCTTCAGCACCTATCCACTTGATGGGCAGTTGCTTCCTGGAACTGAGGAATAGCTCAAGCAGCACCCCGGTTTAATGACTTGTACTCTGTCTCTTCTAGTCTGTAGTCCTGGATGTCAGCCCTTCAGCTGAGTCCAATTTTCTTCTTCCTTTCTGGGGTATGGTCCACTCCAGGCCATCCCACTTTGTGTCAGTGGCCACCACTGGTGATCTGGGGGAAGCAAGGAGAGAGCTGTCCCACCCCCCACTTTTTTTTGGACCTTGGCCCAAGTAATTTAGACAACACTTCTTGCAATATTTCAACCCCTTTCACTGTTCCACAAGTCCCCTGGGCCACGTCTTTGCAGCTCCCAGGTATCTCTTTCCCTTGTATCAGGGACCGGGTTCTGACTGAACTCAGGCAGTCTGCATGGAGCTGTCCCTGGTCCTGTCTCTTACAGCCAGGTTGACAGCGCATGCCTTCTCCCCATGGGCTAGGGGAAGACTGCTCAGAGCAGGGGCAGCAGCCCTTCTATAAACCAGGCTCCTGGGTCCTGATTGGTTCTGCAACCACCTATTCCTATTGGCTGCTTCCTTTTCATGCCTTTTTAACCCCTTTCCACCATAGCAGGGAAACTACCTTGCCAACTCTCCATGTCCAGGGTTAAAAGCCCCATTTCTCAGCAGTTTGTCTTGAATGTGGTATCACCATGACAGGAGGGGAGGCTAGAAATGAAGTTTTAATGCAAAAGAAGATGAAGAATAAAGAATTATTCACAAGTTGTATCCCTACTGAATGTTGATTTTTTTAAAAGGAAGGATTAAGACTATGTCTAGTGGTTAAAGCATAGGATTAGAAGCCTAGAGGTTCTGCTCTGTGTTCTCAGTTTTGCTGCCTACTTATTCTGTGACCTTGGTATATCAGTTCATTTCTCTGTGCCTCAATTTTCCCACCTGTAAAATTAGTATAAGACATAACTAGGTAGTCTTCATTTATATATAGTCCTAAAGCATTGTGAATACTCAGGTTGATGACTCTATGCAAGAATAAAGCATCATTAACATATTAAATTGGCAGGTGTGAAAACTTAAGATAACATTGGCCAACTCAGTTTCTGCCAGAGATATTTATTTCAGTGTATTGGAATAATTGTAACTTACATAGTTTAAACCCAAGGAGTAGTCTCGTAGACTTCAAGTCCAGAAGAAACACCATCATGATCATATAATCTGACCTCCTACATATCACAGGCTACAGAACCTTTCCCAGACAATCCTATAATAGTGCAATAACTTGTGGCTAATGACTGAGATCATCAAATTTTGATTTAAGGACTTTAAATTACAGAGAATCCATCATTTACTCTGGATCAGACAAATAAGTGACCAGTCTCACTGAGACTGAGATTGCCCCTATCTGGTTTCCCATCCCATTCCTACCCTTCCAGGTAACAGCCTCATACATGAACTCCTTGAACTGCCCATCATGACACAAATCGTAAGAATTGAACATGAGCCTGTGAGGTTCAGATGGACTACCAGCTATTATCCTCTGGTAGTTTGTGGACCAGATAATCATTCTACTCTGTACTTACTCTTTTTTGTTGCACTATCAGATGCTGGAAATCAAGAGGGCAGAAGCATAGTTTTCTGGTAGAAGGATGAAATAGGGGAATTATAGTCAGAAGAACTGAGTTCTGTTTCTGCTGTGCCAATGGCTTGTTCTTTATGTTCTTGACTTTGTTGGTTATCTGTTTGTTGTTTCAATGTACCTTTCTGTACAATGGATCTGATATTGACATTCTCCTTAGATGAGATGAATACTGATATAAGGTCCTTAGATGAGATGAATACTGGTATAAATTATAAAATTATAAATTATAAAATTCACTTGATTCTGCCTGGAATCCTCTCATGGAAGGGGTCACAGCATCTCCCAGACTTCCAGTTTATTTGGAAAATTGGTCACATTGCTTAGTATTGGGATCACACAGAGATTTCTCCTGTTAGTAAGCACTGTGGTGTTGATTTCACACAGCACTTAAGTATATGCTTAACATTAAGTGTGTGAATCATCATTGTGATCACTCACATGCTTAAAGTCATGCACATGCCTCAGTGCCTTGCTGATTTGGGTCCTCCAGGAGACTGTTTCAGATTGCGAATCCAGAGCAAAGGGAGAATCCTCCATTTGGTCCCCTGATTTCTTTGAGGAGACTCCCTTCTCCTTGGCACTTCCTGATGGGCAGCTTGGGGCTGCTCACCACTCAACATGCTGGCTTTTGTGGGCAATCTGGCTGTGACATCTGTCACCTCATTTTTAGGCAGATAACAATCCAGAGCCAAACTAGGGGTCATGGATTCAATTCAGCAATAGGTCTCCTAAAGATAGGTAGTGCAACACTGAACCTAAATCCTCTTTGTGAATGTGAACGTGGATCTAACTGTTAGACTCTTATTTAGAACTGAAGTAAACTTTTCACAGGGCACAATATTTGCAATAAATTATAAAACTTGTTCTGTTTTCTGTTTCCAGTAGTAAGTGTCTGAATAGTCTTAGAAAATACTTGGTTTTTTTAACTGTCCTTAGAGAGACTATTTTCTAGAGAATATGGAAGAACACTAATGCAGAAAGCAGTCCTTGGAATATATAATTATCTCAGCTGAACAAATAACAAAGGCTTTGTTACTCTGTCACATGGCACAGCTAGTAGGAGTTTACACATTCCTAATGTTAAATTACAAGTGAAGGGAATAACATTGAAAATACATAGATTATTATAATCCAGTGCTTGTTTTCACTTTTCACATCATTTAGATAATGTTGGATGGGTGAAGGAGGGAGGGAAATAGTTTCTATGAATGTACATTTATTTTGTGATCAGCATTTAATGTACTGAATGAAACAACAGAGGGAATGAAAGAAAATGAGGAAGAAAATAATCAAAGAAAAGTAATTGAGAGAATGAATTGAAAAGAAACTATTTATAACAGAAAATATTTCTAGAAGGAAGTTTCAAGAACAGAAAAGTAAATGATAAAATTCTAGCCAAGAATAGTTATTAAAAATACATGCGATGAAGCCAAGCTTAATATAAGGAATAAGTGGACACAATATCTAAAATGAGGCAGATGATTGCAAGAGAAAAATAAGGAAAAACTGCAAAGGAAATTAAAATAGCAATATGGGAAGAATCTAAATGAAAAGTTTAAAAATAACAATCTAACAAATATTTAACTCTTAGTAATTATTTAACAATTGTTCTCGGTTTAAGGGATTATAAACAAGAGCTGTGATTTCTGATGCAATAATCCAACGTGGACGATATAACAACCAAGGGCATCTGCCCAAAGTGATTAAATGCATAGCAAAGTTGGATTATTCTTGAGTTAAACTTCAGTCCTGTTGGTTATTTCTTTGATAGTGCTTGCTTTTTTTTCAATTAAAAACATTAAAAAAGTAAAGAGATTAAACATAAAATTATAGCATGAGCAACCATCAAAGATGGGAATTTTAGCAGAGCGATTAACCACTGGAACAATTACCAATGGATGTAGTGGATCCTTTATCACTTGAAATATTTAAGTCAAAATTAGACATCTTACTAAAGTCACTTGTATTCCAGAATAAAATGCCCCTATGGGGAGTTACTTGGAATTGTTACTGAGAAACAGCATATTCCACATTAGCTATGGAAGTCAATTTCCCCCTGATATAAACAAGGTCTGGGTGAGATTCCCTGGCCATTGTTACGCAGGAGTTTGGACTAGAATTTAGATGATAGCAATGGTCCCCTTTGCAGTTATATTTTGTGGGTCCATTAATATCTTTCTGACATTCTGGTCACCATCCTTAACATCTAACTCTCCAGTGGCTCAAATCTGTAGGATACTGGGCGACTCCTCCTGGCAATTCTGAAGAGAGTTGATATCAAAATATCACTTGTAATCTTTGTTCCCTATTCTCCTTATCCACAACTTACATTTCTAACATTTTAGTCATAATACACTGAAGACACACTACAACTTGCAACTGAGGACATAATCCTGCAACTCTTTACTCTTGTAAGAAGCCTATAATAGTGCATGATGTCTTAATTTATATCCCATTTAAGTTTCCTCATGAATTTCTCATTTGTCTGTTTATATGGATTTCTACAACACTAAAAGGAGAGTTCTGTCCAGAACTCAAATCTCTAACAGTCACAGAAGTAAAATTAAATGGCAGCACCACTCCTCATCCTTCCCATGCCCAAAACAGCACCAAATCCTCTACAAAACACAAAACTTCTCCTGCTGGCAGCCCGGCTTGGATCTGGTCCTAGCCACTGCTGGTGGCCTGGGTGCAATCTTGCTCTTCCCACTGCCGCCCAGCAGTAGGCGGCCTGACCACAATCCAGCTCCTCCTGCTGCAGCCAGCAGCAGGCAGCTTGGGCTGGATATGGGGTCCCTGGACCCTGCCACCTGGGTTTGAGGGGTGGGGGGCGCAAACTGGCCTGACCCCAGGAGGGACTGATCCTCCACCCGGCCCACTGCCTGGCCCAGTGCCTCCCCCTGTCCTAACCCTGAGCCGGAGGGGCCCATCCCCTGCCTGTCCCCCACAGCCATCCCCTGCTGTGGTATGCCAGTCCCACTTCGCAGGGGTGATCCCCCAGGCCCCACAGCTCCCCTTATCCCATCCATCCTGCCCAACCACAGCCACCCCCCACAGTACTTACCCATTGCTGGTCCAGGACTGGGGACGGGGACTCACTAACTTGCAGGCAGTGTCTGACTGCAGAGGGGTTTAAAATTCTCTCTCTACTGTTGCCCTGGCCTATGTGACTCAACTGCATGCTCCACAGCAGCTGAGCTCAAGCAGCTAGACTCTCTGTGCCTGCTCCTGCTGGGCAAAAATCAGTGGGGGCTGGGTCTGAGGCTCAAGGGGCTGATGCCCACTGGACTCCATGGCAGCGACACCCCTGGTTTGATGCAAAGTATATCATGTGGTTTTGGAATGTGCATGACATGCTGAACGTAATTGTTATGGTAATATGTTTCCTGCAATGCCACAGATGTACAGGAATGAAATTCTGCTATGTCCTATCAACAGATTTGTCTCTTGTGTGGCTTGAATGGATACAGACAAACACAAAGCTGTGGTTCCATACCCAGTGGAGGGAAATATACCGGAACAAAGGACTGGCCTAAGACCAGTGAGCACTGTGGCTCTAGAGGAACAGATCATATCCATTGCCAACATAGTTGATCACCTGACCTCAGGGGTGTCCAGGAAACTTGTTGAAAGAAAGAGGCGCCTTTATCTAAGGGTTCTCCCCTGGAATCTTGCTCCCAAGCAACATCAAGGACTGACAACTATCCACAGGAAGGGGGAACTTGGCTGCAAGACATATTGCAGAAGGCCTATATGGTAAGATGAATGTGGGCTAGAATACTAATCTTAGCTTTACAGGGGTCTCAAGCTCAAATCACCACAAGGGCCGCACAAGGACTAGTACGCTGACCCAAGGGGTGCACCACTGAGATCTTTTCATATAGTGATATTGCAAGTATCAATAATAATAGTGTCGTCGTGGGCTGCAGGAAATAACTTTAGGGGCTGCTTATGACATGCAAGCCTCAAGTTTGAGACCCCTGGCTTGGAATAAGAATTATCCTGCCTCTGATTATTATATCAAGGTGTTAATCACAATCTTTCTATTTGTATTACTCTGATTTAGAATCACTTAAACTCTTATTGTAGTCAGTGAACTTGTTTCTTTTACCTAAAGCAGTGCATGTGGCTTGAGTGTGAGCAGAGACCTTACCTGGAGTGAATGAGCTGGTGCATTCCAGTGTCCTTGATAAATTGATAGACAAATATGAATGAGCTTGCAAGGTACAGTGGACAGCACTGAACCATGCAAGCCAGTAGTTCCAAGGGTTTCATCTGGAACTGGGCCTGTTTTCTGAGGGTCTATCCCAGGAGTGGCTGTCCACAGTGCTCTTCCACTGGGTGAGGGACCAATTATAATCAGGATGCTGGGCAGGAGCTGACTTGGGAGTAGGGGTTTACACAGCAGAGCATTGTAAGTTGAAGCCCCGGTATGGAGAACTGGGCTGTCACAGCTGTATACCAGTCCAGATTGAAGGAGGGGAATGTCACAGGGCCTTAAAAACCTCTACTGGTGGAAATTCCATCACATTCCTAGGTAATCCATCTCAATGCTTCACCACCCTGAAAGCTTTTCCTAATATCCAGCCTAGATCTCCCCCACTGCAGCTTGAGACCATTGCTCCCAGTGCTGTCATCTGCCACCATCGAGAACAGTCTAACTCAGGGCTCAGCAACCTTTGCTGGCCCCATGCCAGTTCCACCCTCTAGCCCTCATCAGGTACCATGAGTGGGGCCAGCAGGGACAAGGAGCCACACGTGCATGCTCCTTTACCCTGCTGGCTCTGTCCTGCCACTGGGGTTCGGGGCCAGCAGGAGACGGAGGTGTGCATGTGGGCTCTTCCTTGCTGGCCCTGTCCCCGCTGGGGATCAAGGACAGGCTCTTTTTCCATGTTGGTTCCGCTCCCCTGCTGGGGATTGGGACCAGCAGGGGATGGGAGCAACATGTGCAGGCTCTTCCCTGCTGGCAGGGAGCAGGGCCAGCAGCGTGGAGGAGCCACAGTGCTACAGGGCTGGGGGACCTGGGTGCTGCTGTAAATAGGTGCATGTGCTTATCTTTGGTATGCATACTAGGGGTTGCTGGTCCCTGGGCTAGCTCCATCCTTCCCAGAACCCCCTTCATAGATAGTTGAAGGCTGCTATCAAATCCCCTCTCATTCTTCTTTTTTGAACTCTTTTCTTCAAAGCGTGGTGGTCTGCAGTCTGGATCACTGTCTATGGACAGGTCATCCTCAAAAAGTAGTAGTAAGAGAGTCACTACGGAAGAAGGTATAAGTATTGATTTTTATCATTTGATTGTCTATGGTCAATGATGAGTCTAGCCTGGCCCTAAGTTTGCTTGCTCCTTGGTGGTAAGGGGTAAATGCAGGGTGAGGGGATGGTGTTCATCAAGCTTTGAAGCATTTTCATCTTCCAGCTAGCATCACCTCAGTCTTTCTTAGGTTTAAGTTCAGCTTTCTGTATTTAATTCAGGCACTGTTATATACTTGTATACCAAGAAACTTCTATCCATTGCTTTTTTTGTTTAAAAACCAAAAACCTGTGAACCATCATTAAAAAACCCACTGCCTCTGTAACCTGCTAGGGTGGGCTCAAATTCATTCAATTGCCCCTCTCCAGTGCCTCACAGAGAAAACCCCTGATGAAAGCAACTGGAGAGCCAGGATCCAGTTGTTGAAAGGACTCACGGCGAAGACTGCTCAGAGTTTCCATCCACATTAAACTATTACTCAACAGAAATGTAACAATGAACTTTATTAACTAACTAAACACACCTTATCCTAAAGAACCATGATACATTTAAACAAAACAGTAAGAAACCCAAGAGTCCCAAAGTTCAGGTGGAGTCACCCTTATCTCAATTGCAGTCTTTTAAGTCCTTGGGGCTTGAATGCAGAACGAAAGCAATCCTCATCCTCTCTAGCTGCAGGAATCTTCAGGCAGATGCCATGCAGTCCTTTCTTCCTCCTGTGTAGCCAGCACCATGCAATCAGGTCACTGGCCATCCAGCTCTCAGTTCCACTGCAGACAACTCCCCTGCAAAGCAGTTGAAAGCTGGGAGAAAACATCCTGCAGTCGACTCCTGCTCAGCTCCTTTCACTGAGTCCCTTAGCCAATGTCCTCTGCAGCTCTCTGTTTGCTCCTCTCCAGGCTTCTCTTCTCAGGCTTCTCCCTGGATATGCAACTCCAGCTCAACAATAAAACTAGTGGAGCATGCTCAATGTGCTCCCACACCCTCTTACCAGAAGTTTCTGGTTTCTGGGCTGCAAAATCTGCCCAGCAATGTAACCCAGCCATAAGGGTCCCTAAAAGAGATTGCACCTATTTAGGCACATGGGTTACACCTCTATCTGTCCTGCAGAGAAAGGGGTACAGGGAGCTGCGTGTCATTGGCAGACCTGGATGTTAAACAGAAGCAGTAACAGGATAGACCCTCAAGGGACTCTGCATTTTTGGATCAATGTGGGAGGGCTAGCAGCTACTCATCACAAATTGTAAGGAACAGCTGTTGGAAAAGAATTGGTATAGTAGCCACATTGCTGTTCCCCTGACTTTTGGAAGGGCATGAACAGTAGATGGATCAGTGGCAGCACTTTGTGATCAGCTGTGTTAAATACACTTCACATCTTCGTAGCCATGAGGACAGTCTTCATCAGGATGATCTGTGTTGTGTCTGTACCATGCTGTGGCTTGACATTAGACTGTTAAGGATCTGGGATAGCAAAGTGGAAGCTCTTTGGCGCTTGCACTGTCTCTGCATCCTGTGTTTGTACATCACCTGTCACAAAAGGATCCTGGTGCATGATTTGGACTCCTATGTGCTTAGATAATACAAATAATAAGTAGGAATAATAATCAGTTGAGCACAGGAGCAGCTGGATCCAGCTCACAGTCACCCTAGGGAGAAAAGAATAGAAAGTAGTATATTATTTAGTCTTGTGATCCATATAGCATAATACTTATGCTAGTTGTAGCCTATATTAAGGCTTTTCTTGATTGAGGCAATCTATACAGTTGCAATCAACTGAGTGAGTCTTGACAAAACATGCTCAGCTGATTGCCAGATTGACCCTGCTACTCAACCCCAATGAGAAAGTAAGTGATGTGGACAGGAGACTCCATGTAAAGTACACTGACATCTGCTATGTTACTTACATAAACTTGTGTACCTTGCATTGAACAAGCCACTCAGTGTGGACAAGCCCTCAGACTAAGTCCCTAGGAAATGCCTTGCTGTTTTTTCCCCTTTGTGTATTCCCTCACTATAGTATAAAGGTATTATTTACATAGAGATACTTCTCTAAAAGGAGTGAAATCCTAAGACCCATTCTGTAACTTCTTCCCTTTTAAATAGGTCAAGGGAGGAGGCTACGTTGGGAGGCAGTTTCTCAGTGCAGAGAAACTTGTGCAAGAGACAACACTTAATTGGTCTCACTTGCTTTGACGCTCTACCTCACAGCAGCCCTGACGTAGGTAGCAGAAATCTAATTTTTATTAGAAAACCATGGATGGGCTTTTGTCAGTGTCTGTCTGGGTGGTTTCTTAAGAATCATTTCTTTGTGTAGCCTTTATTAATTCTTTTGTAGCACCAACAGTGTGTAAAGAGGGCCATCAAAAACAAAAAGAAACATTGTGTGCCCTGTTGAGCTTCTCATTAGGCATGAAGTGATGAGAGGGGTTCACAACAGAGGGGAGGGGCTGAAGAAGGAGAGGGAATAATAATAGACTATGGTAGGGTTACGGTGTGATTCAATCACAGCATGTGAACCTTTTGATGGTTCTTTTGATGTCTGTATTTTTGGTTTAGTTTTGGACACCTGCTGGATTTAGCCCATGTTTCTGAGCTACCCAGTAGACTATCTAATCCAGATCTTCCCACATACTAAATGGCCCAACCCCTTTTTCTTATAGAAACAATTTGTTGTAAGACATGGGTTGAGGACAGAGGTGAAGCTTGGATAAAGCATGTGGGGTCATGTATTCCCCCAGATTTGCTTCATGGCTTGTACCAAGCATGTTCACATGGACTGAGCATACTCTGTGATGCTGATGAAGCTGGCTGCCCTCCCACTGTTGGGTTGTCTGTGACTGAGGACATCAGCAAAGCTCCTCAGGGAGGGAAGGCATGTCCACTGCTTCTTCAGCAGCTGTTACTTCTCTTCCTTTCTAAGCCAAGCCCATTTAGTGTACTTTGGGTTTGTCTCCACTGACAACAGCAAAACCTCCACTGGCCAGGGGCTATAGAGGCTAGAGCCCTGGGTCCCGGCCTGAAAGGTGGCCCCAGGCTCCAGCCCCTTATGGCACCTGCTGTATCTCTCCCTACTGTCCCATGACAGCCCCTGGCCTTCTGAAACTTGGGGGGTGGCCCTGGGTCAGAGTCATTCCCACCCTGCCCCTGGGCCAGCTGGTCTGCCCCTCAGGATGGGACAGGCTGGCCCTGTTCACTCTGTTCCAGCGGTGGGGCCAGGCCGGGGCTGGCTGGTGCTTGGTATGACCTCTGGTGCAGCCCTCTAGGGCCATGGCCCTGGAAGGCCATGTTGGAACCTCACTTCATGCCAGCTGACCCCAGCCCCACTCATGGAGTGGAATGAACAGGGCTGGCCTACCCCCGCCCCCCCCAATGCCAGCCCAGATGGGGGCCCCCACAGTAGTGGGGGGCTGGTGAGGTGCCAGGCTGGAGGGGATAAGACGGGGGGCACAGTGTGTGTGTGTGTGTGGGGGCAACATGAGGCTCTGAGTGCCTTTAATCCAGGCCTGCTTCCATTAAATCAACCTATCAGAAGTTTCCTCCCTTTGACTTAGCACAATAGATGTATGGGGCACAGGGAAGTTGAAGTGAAGTACACAAGTTATTTTAAGTAATGTGCATCTCCCTTCAACTGCAGCTGACAGCTCTGGCAGTGTAGACCTGCCCCTTCTTGAATCACCTTAATGAATTCCTTTCCTTTCTAACTGTTTATACCCTTCAAATACTTAGCTTGTAGATGGTTAGTATATTCCCCTCCGCCTTCCAGCCACCACTTGGCCATGCTACAGAATACATACTCAGTTCTTTTAATCTTTCTCCATAATTAAATGAAAAGGCAATTTGACTGGAACCATAATAAACTCTCTTCTTCTGCAATTAAATATAAAAATAATTGCTTCTTTTTATGTGTTATAAATGATTAATAAAGAAGAAATGGTCTATTTCAACAGAAGCGTCAAGCAAACACTCGTTAGTTTCCTAGCACACAGGAGCACAAAGAGACTGTCTCTGCTGGGGAGGAGGAAGTATCCTCAGTCTGCTGACACTGTTTTTCATTCATGGCCATTTTTCATACCTGCAGAACAGTTTGTGGGCTCTGTTTGAAGGAGAGAGAGAGTGTGAGTGAAAGGGAGGGTGGGTTGATAGGGCTACATTAGCTCATTAAAAACTAAAATACCATTTCTATTTTACATAATTTAACATGGCAAACTATTAAAAAAAAGGTGAAAACTACAACCCCTAGGCATGTGTTTAAAATATCCTCATTTAGATGCTAATTTTGATTCCTAGTGTATTGCTGTTTTTTTTTTTTTAAATCCATTAACAAAGGGGCAGATTACTTAAAAGGTGTTATTAGGCAAATATGTATGAGTTTTCTGATACCAAGTGGCCCTTTCATGACTGAATACAGCTGCTAAGTAGAGTGACATGGAGATATTTGTTTTGAAAGGAAAGAAAAAATACCAAATTTTAAAAAATTGAAAAACAATAATTATATAGAGTCTAAATTGCATGGGTAAAAAAAAAAATTAAAATCACATAATACTTTCTCCTTTAAATGTTTAGAAATAGTGTGAAACTAGAGTTGATGTATGTTACCAGCTAAATTCTATGGTATATGTAACAGTGAAATGAACTTAAAAATGTTGCTGTTTAATCCTAATCAAACACCCTGTTCCATGTGTTAATAAAATAATATTGACAGAAAAGTGAAATGAGGAAAATAACTGGCAGCATGAGGGGAAAGTGCATTCTCTCCAGCTGAGACTAAACTCATGACAGGCAAAGATCAGGATATAATGACATTAAAATGAAAACTGATCAGACAGGTGATATATAAGTAAATGTATTATGCTGTATAAGTTAAATGAGTAACAGAGGATGGACAGAGGGTTGTTTGACTGCATCACAGTATAAGAACTGTGAAGAGGTCTTGACTGAAGGCTCTCTATGAATGTGAACCAGATCTTTAATAGGAGAAAGACTGAAGGAAGTTCCAACTTAGAGAAAAAAAATGTAAATGCAGACACATGTTTAACTCTCTCTTGGTTGTCAGTTTTTTGAATCATTTGTGCTTTTCTTTTTAAATATCCAGTTAAGAACCAGGAGCCATAAATAGAAAAAAATATTTTTATTATTCACTTTGATTATTGACTGTAACACCCATAGACCCTATCAAGACAGGGGTCCCATTGTGCTTGATATTCTACAGGCAGAGATAAGACATCCCTGGCCCTGGATATTCCATTATTTTCTTAGCAAGATTTCTCTTGGCAACCATAAGTGCAGGTTATGTTTAAAAGTACTGAAACATGCTGGTGGTTTAACTCTATAACAAGCAAAGAATAGACAGGAACGAAGGCAACTCTCACCTATTGAATGTGTATTCTCCTCTAAACTACACTGTTGTAAACCCAGTTTACGCCCATGAAATTATGTGGGTGTAAATCTGGAATAATTTGTGGTTGTTTGTCCTACTGAGTACTTTGTTAAATGAACAGGGGAGAAATACAAATATTTAGTTTGTGAAAACCTGATGTATGAATATTTAAGAAGAATTGAGAGAGTACATCTAAGCACATTTGTTGAACTTTTGGATTTAGTTTCATTAAGAAAAGTGATGGAAGGTGTTAGTGCTTAATGAAGCAATTGCTTAAAAAGATCATCTCTGCTTTGAAAATCTACCAAAGGTGTGGACACAACCGTATTTGCATTGTTTTATGATTGCTTAGGAGTCAAAGTAAATAAGGGGACAGTGACCATGTAAGTTTTATCTAAAGTAACAAGATGGATGATGTAAATCTTTCATAAGACCAGCTTCTGTTGGTCTTTGAGCTTACACAGCTCTTCTTGAGATCTGAGAAAGGTACTCAGGATGTCACAGCTAAAGACAAAGTGGAACAAATTGTTTAGCATGAACAGTTAATAAAATACTATAAGATGTCAGTTGTACCCATGTGGATCGCAGAATATTAGCGATTAAGAAATCTTTTATTGGGCCAACTTCTGTTGGTGAGAGAGAGAAAGTTGTTGTAGTAAACATCTGGAGTATTGTGTCCACTCTGGGGAACCCCAGTATAGCAAAAATGTGGATGAATTGGAGACAGTCCAGCAGTGGGCAACAAAGATGCTTAGGGGGCAGGAGCATTTTCCTTATGAAGAGAGGCTGAGGGAACTAGGTTTATTTAATCTACAGAAGAGAATGAGGGGATTTGATAGAGGTTTTCTGCTGCATAAAAGGGAGTTCTAGGAAGGATGGAGCTAGACTGTTCTCAGTGGTAGCAGATGACGGAACAAGGAACAATCCTCTTAAATTGCAGTGGGGGAGATCTAGTTTGGATGTTAAGAAAAACTTTTTCTCTAGTAGGATAGTGAAGCAGCAGAATGGGTTACCTAGTGAGGTGGTAGAATCTCTATCCATAGAGGTTTTTAAGGTGTGGCTAGACACGGCTCTGCCTGGGATGGCTTAGTTGAAGTTGGTCCTGCTTTGAGCAGGGGTTTGGACTAGATGACCTCCTGAGGTCCCTTCCACCCCTAATCTTCTATGATTCTATGGCTATCTCTTCATTAGCCATAGAAGTTTGGACTTGTTAGTCTGAACTAATAAGTTTGAGGTTAGTCTGAACTAAACTTACAAGTGCAAGTTTGAACTAAACATGCATTCTAGTTCAAACTAGCATACGTGGTTAGTTTGAACTAACTGGCTTAGTTCAAACTTCTTAAGTTTGAACTAAGCGTTAGTCCATGGCCACATTGCACCTAGTTCGAACTAAAGTTCGAACTGAGCGCTTAAGTCTGGGCTAACCAGTGGTACTAACAAGTTCGAACTAAGCATTCCTTAGTTCAAACTAGGGAAAGCTTAGTGTGGCCGTGGGCTAAGTAAGCTGGACTAAGCCTCCTTAGTTTGGACTAACTTGCCAGTGTAGACATAGCCTATGTGTTTCAATTAAATCCATGATTTTTAGTATCTTTAAACTTATAAATTTAAGCTCCCTGGTTCATCTTTGTAGAATGTTGTGCAGTTTTCCTATGAGGATGAGGACTGAGAGGTCAGAGAGAGAATGATGCTTTGTGGAAAAGTGTTTGCCAATGGATGACATGCTGGTTTTGTCTTTTTATCATTTTTCTGTGCAAATTCATTCAAGAATCCTGAAATCATAAAAACTGGAAGGGACCCTGTAGGTCATCGAGTCCAATTCCCTGCACTCATGGCAGGACCAGGCGCCCTCTTAAACCATCCCTGACAGTTGCTTGTCTAACCTTTACTTAAAAGCTCCCAGTGATGGGAGATTCCACAACCTGCCTAGGCAACTTATTCCAGTGGTTAGTCACCCTGACAGTTACAAATTTTTTCCTAATGTACAACTTAAACAGCCCTTGCTGTAATTTAAGCCCATTGCTTCTTGTCTTATCATCAGCAGCTAAGGAGAACAGTTTTTCTCCCTGCTTCTTGTGATACTGTCTTAGGTACTTGAAAACTGTTACCATGCCCCCTCTCAGTCTTCTCTTTTCCAGACTAAACAAAACCAGCTCTTTCAGTTTTCCCTCATAAGTCAAGTGCTCTAGAACTCTAATCATTCCATGTTGCTCTTCTCTGGACTTTCTCCAATTTGTCCACATCTTTCCTGAAATGAGGCATCCAGAACTGGACACAATACTCCAGTTGAGGCCTAATCAGGGCTGAGTAAACCAGAAGAATTACTTACTTATAAGACTCCTGTTAATGCATACCAGAATGGTGTTTGCTTTTTTGCAGAAACAGCATTGCATTGTTGACTCATATTTAGGTTATGGTCCACTCTGACACCTAGATCCTTTTCCACAGTTGTCCTTCCTGGGCAGTCACTACCCATTTTGTATATGTGCAATGGATTGTTCTTTCTGAAGTGGAGTATTTTGCACTTGTCATGATTGAATTTCATTCTCTTTGCCTCAGACCATTTCACTAGTTTGCCCAAATCATTTTGAATTGTGGTCCTATCCCCCAAAGCACTTGCAAACCCTCCCAACCTGGTGTCATCAGCAAACTTTATAAGTGTACTGTCTATGCCATCATCTAAATCATGGATGAAAATATTGAACAGAACCGAACCCAGAATCAATCCCTGCAGTATCCAGCTCATTATGTCCTTCCAGCATGACTGAGAACCATTGATAACTACTCTTTGGGAGTGGTTATCCAACAAAATTTTCACCCATTTTATAGTCGCTCCATCCAGGCTGTACTTCCCAAGTTTGTTAATGAGAAGGTGATACAAGACCATATCAAAAGCCTTACTAAAGTCTAGATACACCACATCTGTCACTTCCCCTCTCTCCACAAGGCTTGTTATCTCATCATAGAAAGCTGTCAGGTTGGCTTGACATGATTTGTTTTCGACAAATCCATGCTGTTTATCACTTAGCACCTTATTCCCTTCTATATGCTTGCTAATGGATTCCTTAATTATTTGTGCCATTATTTTTCCTGGTACAGAGATTAAGATGGCTGGCCTATAATTTCCTGGTTTGTAATGATTGTCTGGTTTAACCTCATAGTTATCATTGGGACATTTGATGCACGGGGACGACATATACCACATGTTTAGGACCCATGGATCTTGAAAGGTGTGTTGTGGGAGGTAATTATCAACATAGTAGCAGTGATCTATCTACAGGTTTCGCATTCGTTGTTCTGAAAGGATCTGTTGCTGCTTTGAGGTGTTATGTCCCTGGTCTGAGGGTAGGTTGCTTCTGATGATGAGCTTGGTGAGGTTAGTGGGTTGTTTGAAGGCCAGAAGAAGGGGGTTGTTTTCTTTCAGGATGCGGTCCCCATCAAGTATGGAGCAGTGGTAAAGTATAATTTAAGGGGCCCTGGAAGCTTCCTAATGTCTGGGTGTCCTTCCTGTATTGTCTGGGCCCCCTTCATGTGTGTGTGAGCCTGATTTTTTCCAGATTCTGAAATCTGGGCCCCAGAACTCTGGCCTGTCAGATTTGTGGGCAGTTCTGGGGGTGTTCCAGCTTACTTTAACCCCTCGTATTGTGGGTAACTGTTTATTAATAGACATAATGATAAATATGGGTTCAAGGTGGGGTGGAAGGTGAAAACTAGGGATGTGTAATTGGAGTCTAGGGGGTTCTGAATTGAAGCATGTTTTCTTGGTGCATTTGGGCCTGTTTCATGATGCAATCTAATTCTTCATGGACTGTCTTTGTTTGCTGAAGATGGTTTTAAGTGTGTGTAGAGTAAGTCTGAAAGGACTTGTTTGAGGCTGAAATAATTATTTTCTATCAGTTGACTTTTTTTTTTCTGATGCTTTTAAATCTGAAAATCATAATTCATTCTGAATTATGTTTAGTCATCCCTTAATTCCATTATTCTAAGAAAGATCTAAATAAATTGAGATTTCAATTAAAACAAGGCTAGGCTAGACTAAGCAAGGATAATTTATTATTCTCCATCCCAGTAGTACTGGTTTCCAAATGAAACTGAATAGGTGAATTTACCACAAACTCACAGCATTTTTTTTTTTTTGTTGCAAATTTCTCTTTTCCCCTATCTTCTTACATCTGAAATTTGGAAATGGAAAAGGCTTGGCTAGGTGGCATGTCACTGATGCGTGGTAGGATGCTAAGGAAATGCCAAGAGCTTTCATTGTCACTTTTAAGGCAAGCCTGTACTAGTTTCCTACCTCAAGTTAACTGTGTGCTGACTAATTTGAGATGGCTAATCCATTTGTGGAGGTTAGTATGAACATACCACAAGCATTTGTTCTAAGCCCCAAATGTTGTTGTTTTACTCTAAAGTGGGGGTTCCCAACCTTTTCAAGTGTGCAGCTAAGTGGCCCCCCCAGGTGGGGAGAGATGCCCCTGCCACCGGGATCCAGCTGTGGGTGGGGAGAGGCGTCTCCAGCACCGGGATTTGGCTCTTGCCAAGGAGTGGCGGCCTTGCTGGGATCTGGCTCCCTGCCACAAACAGTGGCACCACCAGAATCTCCCCTGCAATTAGGGCCCCTGCCACAGAGTGGTGGCACCCCTGCTGGGGTCTGTCCCCAGATGGGGAGCAGCAGTGCCACTGCTAAGTTCTGGCCCGGCAGCGAGCAGTGGTGCTGCTGCAGGGATCCAGTCCCCGCCGGCCACCTTGGAGCAGCGGCACCCTGCCAGGTTCTGGCCCTAGCTGGGGAGCAGTGGTGCTGCTGCTGAGCTCTGGCCTGGCAGGGAGCAGCGGCCTTGCTGCTGTGATCCAGTCCCTACTGCAGAGCAACGGTGCTGCCATGATCCAGTCCCTGCTGGTGGCGGTGCCCCTGCTGGCTTCAAGCCCTGGCAGCCTACCTGCTTGGGCTGCATTTCCGCAGACCCCATGTAATACCTCAGTGGCCCCCCAGGGGTCTGTGGACCACAGGTTGGGAACCACTGCTCGAGAGCAAACCATCTGTGGAATCTCCACACTAACCCTTACAAACGTGTGAACTACTTCATGTTAACTTGTAGTCAGTCAACTTGAGGTAAAAACTACAATGTGTAGACAGACTCTTAAGTTTCCAGGTACTTGTTATATTGAAAAAGAGGCACTTGATGCACAATTCTCCAGAGCACAAGGAAAGTGGGAACAATGTAGCTGTCATAAATACGGTGCTAAGGAGAGATTGTGCACATGACCTTCAGCAGGGGGAGGGATTGAGAGACACTCATGTTAGGGATAGTAAAATAAATAAATAAATAAAAGTAAAATGTTGAATGTGGTACAAAACTGAAAACATCTATTACAGGGCAGAAGAACAAATGGAGATGCCCGTCTTGTTAACCAGGAGTCTGATTAAAAATGAGATGGAGGCTCAGGAGAGGACAAGATGGAATTAACTCTGAAATAGAGGGACCTGTTATTAGTTATTATTTGTGTTATCACAATGCTAAGGAGCCCCTGACATGGAGCAGGACTCTGTTGGGCTAGGCACTATTACTTCAAATTACTTCATAATGTCTGAAGACAGAAAACTATGGAGGCCTGCTTCTCTCCTAACTAATCTTAATTTAATACCAGTGTAAATCCACTGACTTCAGTGGAGTTTATTCTGACTTATACCAGTGTAAGTAAATAGATAATCAGTCCTAAGACTTTAGAATATGGAAGAAAAAGGAAGGTCTAGTTAAAAGGAAGATCATATAAAAAGCAAACACAGAGGACAAGGGTACTGTACGCTAGTCCTTGGACTTCATGCACAGTTTCGGGGGGGGGGGGGGGAGTGGCGCAACAAACAGACCTTGGGTCACATTTATCCTTGGGGTAAAGCTGTTATTGCATGGAAACAGTGGATGACATACATGCCTGGTGAAAGTCAGTGGGCTTACACAGGGAATGAATTTGTCCTGTTGTTACATAGGAGCAAGATGAAAGTATACAATGTCAGATCAAAGAGGCTGAGGTGCACTGTTTGAGAATACTTGGCAGGGGGTCAGGGAGCTATTTTAGTATATGTTCTTCCCCTTTTCTCTGAGACAGTCTGAGTCCACATACTTTCATCCTGCTTTGTCCTGTGAGATGGCACACATTCACAGTGCTGAGTACTTCATTTAAAAATAATGGGGAGGAAAAAAGGTAATCTGGCAGTAAAAGATGAAGTTATGTTCATTATTGTAGATTCTTGTCTAATTGGTGAGTCCAGTTGTGCAGTGCTGTTTGTAACACAACCAGCAGAATAGGGCTGAGAAGATGTTTGGGAGTTTTCTCCTAGACAGACATTTTTAAATACATACCTCTTCTCTTTGGCACATGTTGGATTAGTAAGGACCAGTCCCCTCAAGCAGAACGCAGAGAGAAGCGTTACATTTCTATTTCAGAGCTCAGATGAATGGCAAGGGGAAGAGAAGCAACAGCTTGGTTGGGCCAGTGCCAGCCAGCAATAAAGGCAAATCAAACAAAATGAATGAAAATTGAATTTTATCAGAGCTGTTAGTGCTGATGAGTGTTTTCTATATGACTTCACTATGCAATAGTTAATAATTCTGTTGGCTTCCAGATTGCAGCTTTTAGTTCACCTCTCAGATAAGGGGCAAATCCTGGGCAGGAGGTCATTAATTTTCCCCTTCAGTCACCACCTCCTTAGAGCCACTAGAGTTAATAGGACTGCATATTAATCAGGGCCTCAAGTTCTCTTTGTAGAAGGGCAAGAAGGAGGGGGAAGGGGCCTCTGAATTTATGCTATTAACTTTAGGTGACAAATAAAGGCTGTTCTTCCTGCTGGGTTGTCACTTAGGATTCCTGGGTACAGCTGCAAAGCTGATACATTGTTGTATTTTTATGTGGCAGTAAAGATGAGGAAAGGTTAAGATGGGATGTTCTGTGCACAGTGCAGACTAGAACTGAAGACGACGAATATGCTCCTTTCCTAGAACCCGTCTTCAAATGTCAGTTACTCATATTGTACAATAAACTGCTCTTACACAGGAGCCTGGCAAGTATGATCACAAGCACTTTTGTGATTCAAGTAGTAGGGGACAAAGAACATTTTGCAAGATACTTTAGGCTTCCAAATCCTTTTAATAACTGTAAAAACTTTTAGTTCACTTCCAGGATTATACTCTTTAAAATATTGTGAGGTTGATTGTATTGGCCAGATGCAAACCTGAGCTGGCATAGCTGCCAGACCTAAGGAGATTCCTCAGAGGGATGGTGTTGTTTGCCCCCTGCAGCATGATAGGTATGCTTCTCAGGCTGGGATGGAGGTGGATGGGGTCCTGGTCCTGTCTTTCTCCTGCTCCCCTTTATCTTAACTAACACTTCTCCTGTTCTCATAAAGGCGAGTCAGAAGAAGAACTAGAGATCAAAGAGAAGTCAGATTGGGAAGATCCTGTCAGCAGACAGGCAGCTCCTGCATGATGCAGGCTGCATCAGTTATTTAGCTCAGTCCAGCAGTCATTTATCACAGTTTCTGAGTTTCCTTTCCCAAGATGCAAGGATGAAACCAGGGATGGAGGTGCTGGCTTCTTTGATTTTAAATCACGAAGGGCTACGTGTTTTTCCAGATCAAGGGAAGTCCAGCAATTGCCTATAGTTGGAAGGAGAAATATATAGGTTCCTCTACAATTACTTTGAGAAGGAAGACCTTAGATAACTGTTAGAAATCACAGTATTTGTGCAAATGTGTGTCACATAACATTCAACAAATAACTAATGTGTGTGGTTTACTTTAAACACAAGTAACACTTTCACAGACTTGGTTGGCATCCTCTTAATAGCAGGGCCATCCTTGGCGGGGGGGGGGGGGGCAGGCCAAACGGCCTGTGGAGGGCCCCTGCGTTCCCCTCATGCTGGGGGGGGGGCAGGGCAGGCTGGCCCAGAGGCCAGACTCTGCTCTCTCACCCCACTTCTGAGCTGGCCTGCCCTGCCGCTGGGCTGGCTGTTCCATCCTGGGGATGGGGATGGCCAGCCCGGGGTGGAGACCAGCTTCCAGGTTCCCGCCCCCACCCCTGATGCAGCAGGACATCATGGGACCCACAGAACCGTGGGGCCAGGCGTCCCTCTCACCTCTGCCCTCCAAGGATGGCCCTGTTTATCAGACACACATCAGGCTGCTGTTTTTGGACTCACAAGCTGTGTCTGTGTGCTTTACACCAGTGGTTCTCAATGTTTTTCAGGTCATGATATACTTAGTGATGTACAGGATACAACAGCCTGTCCACCCCTGACTGAATCCAGCCATCTGCCTGTCTCTTCATGACACACTTACCGCTGTGTGTTGACACAGTAACGTGTCCTGAGACAGTGGTTGAGAACCACTGCTTTAAGCTGCCCTTAGTAGACTTCAGGCACTGTCCCTTTCTTTGGCATTTAGGCTCATTCTGTGGACATATGTTTTCTTTCTGGTTTTCTTTCTTGGAAGTGGGATCTTACAGTCTTGTTGCCTAGGCCACAAGAATAGTGCTGACCACCCAAGTGTTCCCAGTGGCTTAAGCACACTCTGCCCAGAGCTCCATCTTCTTGGGTACTCAGGTTCATAGTTTAACTCTTAGGAGACACATCATAGTTAAAGCCAATCAGACACAGATTTACAATGGGATTTTGAAACCAGTCACCCTTCATTTTAGAGAGCCCGAGAGCTGTACGAATCCATGTGAAATAAGAAACATCTTTCTGCCTCCCTGCCTCAGTTTCCTGAGCATTCTTTGGGATCTGGCCATTGTCCTTTCCCTTGGGATTTGGCCAGGTCCCCTCTCCTGGAACTCACTTCAGCAAGACGGGCCTTTTTTTTTTTTCCATAAAAAAACGAGTTGTAGAGAACTGCTTTGAGCAGCTGGCCTTGTGCTTTCAGAACTTCCCCTCCACTTTGCCATGTGACGGTCCTGGTCAGCATCAAGCCCTCTTTGGCATGAGGTGATCTGTTGCTTGGTTACCACCCAAACAGAATCCATACTTTAAAAACTACCACTTTGGCCACACTCTTTTGCATAACAATTGCTAGGGCAGGGCCTGTTCAGTTGTTGATGGTGCTTAACAACCAACTCCTGAAAAGACACACCTAGGCACCACTTTACCTTTCCTCCTCTTAACACAAGAAGCATGATGCACAACTGTAGCAAAACAGCTATACAGCATAAATATCCAAAGAGTTCACAGAATCAGACTGGAAGTCCTAACTTGCACATAGACCATTCCCTCCACAAATGTGATTTACTTTAAGTCCTGACTGCTCAATGGAATGAGTTGTGCTTAAACTTAAACATGTACTCAACTATTTTTATATATTGACTGGAACTTTTCTTTACTGGGATTGTCCCCCCCCCTAATTTCAGAGGCCTCACACATGCATTTGTTTAGTTTTAAAATTCTTCATATTCATGATTCACTTGCATTTAATTATCCCTCCTCCACCCCCATGGTTCAACTATTGGGAGCCTCGGAGTTTGAATTTCCTGGCTTTTGCAAGTTTTAACAGCCACCTTATTAATTTATTAAAGGAATAATCTATTATATTTATACTGATATTTATTAGTAGTAGCAGAAATATTTTAATATTTCTATACAGTTCTCCACAATGTACTATGATTTTCCAGTTTACTAGTCAAACGTTGTTATTTAGCTATATTTATCTCCTCTCATCCTAGAAATAGGTGGATAAAAATACTGGCCTTAAAAAGTTAGCAGGATAAAAAGAGTCTATCCTCATCTATTTTAACAGTTCATAATGGTTGACTGGCAGTTTTGACTTAACTAGAATCTGTGAACTCTGATCAATATCATGAAACCTCTTTAAATGTTTTTCATTGTGAGCTTTACATGCATAATAAATCTGTATAAAACATTGGAATAATTTGCTTTTCTTTGATACATTTTAAGTGCAAAATAACATTTTCATGTTGGTAGAGTGTGAGGTTGTTTTCTCTGGAAAACTGCTCAGTTTTCAAAACCTCTTATCAGTTCTCAGTTTTCAAATTCATTTTATAAATGTGTGTTTGATCACTTTTAATGCAAGTGGCTAGGACTTGTACTGTTAAAATTGTTGGGACCTGATTCAAAACCCATTGAAGTATGTGAAATTTCCAAATGATTTCAGTGGCATGGGATCAGTCCTTAATTTAGCTGCATGCACAAAAATAACATCAGATTTTTTCCAGCTGTGCATCGTGTAATGGTAAATGCTTAAAATCTCTGTAGCAAAATGTGGGTTTGTTTGGTTGATTTTTTCTTCTTTCTGTTTGGTTTTAAACTTTTTTTTTTTTCAGTTAAAAGTTTGCACTGCCTCCAAGTAATTGCCAGCATTACCCTTCTTTCCTATTTGAAAAGTCATTGTATGCTTGCTTTCCTTTTTACTTTCAGTGCCTCTCAAGTTTTCCAAATTTTTTTCCAGAAGTATTTAACTGTTCAAAAATATAGTGGTGCAACGTTCAGGGATCATCTTTTGTTCTGTGCTTGTGCAGTGCCTAGTACAATGAGGCCCTTGTCCATAACTGAAGCACCTATGTACTACTATAGTACAAATAATGACAAATAAAATTCTACAGAGAGACCTTTGAACAAGATTCATAGGCCATTATGAATTTTAGTAATTTTGATATCAACTCTCTAAAAATTATATTTAAGCAGTAATGAAATATGTTACTTATGCTGAATAATTTTAATTTTGCTCAGATATATGTTCCCAATTAGTGAGAGAACTTCCAGCTGTTGGTAAAGCTTTGAAGCTTTCCCAGAGTTAGTTAAATTGGTTAATTCTTTTTGAAGCAATTTTTTATGATTAAGGCTCTGAGTGGCCATAACATGTCAGGAGAGCAGCCAATTCAACTGTGCCCAAGAAGAGAGGGTAACTGTCTTTGATTTGTCAATATTTTGGTTTTTGAGAGTTTTCTACCTCCTGCAGTTCAGAGTCCTTGAGGAGCCTGAAATTAATTCTTTGAATTATTAGGAACTGATTAGTCATTAGAACTGTGTTAATCATTCCAAATGATTCTGTAAAGACCCTGATGTTTGGAAAGGTCTGGGTTCAATGAACTCTTTCCCCAAATACTGTTGTAGTCTCTTTGGCCCAATTTTTGTCATCCTTACTTATTATGAATATCATTCTACTGGCAGAGTGGTGTTGATCCTGAATGAAATTTTTCACATACAGCCCTCTGTGTCCACTTGGAACTCCTTGCAGGATAGATCAGAAGCAGCGTGAGTGAGAGTGGTGGAATCTGGCTAGGGTTACCAGATGTCAGGCTAAAGGAGGACATGTCCTCCTTTTTACCTTCGTGTCCTTTGTCTGCCAGGCATTTTAAAAATACATGATTTTGTCTGGCTTCTTATTTACAGGGGTTAAAGTATGCTAGAATGCCCCGGAACACCCTATTTTTATGGGGAAGCATTCCAGGGCCCCCTAAAAACAGAAGAATATTACATTAATTGTACATTTTCTCCACGCGTCCTCCAATGTCCTCCTTTTTGTATTTCCCTGTCCTCCTTTCCATGCTTTGGTATCTGGTAACCCTAAATCTGGCCCACTGCAGAATCAAAAGTAATGGTCAGATTTTCTATGTTGTCAGAAGCAGAAGAACTACTGGCCATACTGAAAAATATTGCTGTAGATTTTAATTTGTGGTGACAGGGATGAATGAAAAAGACGACAGTGTGTTAAAACTCACAGACTTTTAAAAATATGGAGGGTAGAAGCACTATATGGAAGAAGTGTAATGTGAAACACCTGAAGTCACTGGAAAATAAAGAGACTATCATCTCAGCCTGTGACATTCAAGGCACTTAAGACACACATTTACTTACCTGCTAACTTGCTTTCTGTGGCTTTGTGACAGTAATTGAGACACTCAACAAGAAAGAATTCAGACTTACAGACAAAGGCAAAATATTGCTATGGAAGGAACCAGCTGATGCACTGAACTAGACTAGGAAGGGAAAAGTGAAGAGCCGGCTGGAGGGAAGGAGAATTCTGAGTTGTGATTGGCTCTGTGAAAGGAAAATCCTGCACATGGTCTGCTATAAGTTGCAAAAAGCAAGTGAAAAGGGAGGGAAGCATTTGCCCATTAAACTCCTGATCCAATTTATGTGAATAAGGTGTTATTTTTTGTCTGTCTGCAAACATAAAGATCATTAATCTGGTTGGTAATTAAAGAAAATAAAATGTAAGAACTTATAAGTGGGTTCGGAACAATAACAGGGTCCCCCCCCCAAGTTTATGGAAGTTAAGTCTCATCGATGGCTATCAGCCAAGATGTCCAGAGACACAACTCCATGCTCTGCGTGTCCTTAAATCTCTAAAGTGCCAGAAGCTGGGACAGGACAACAGAGAATGGATCACTTGAAATTGGTCTGTTCTGTTCATTTCCTCTGAAGCATCTGGTGCACTATCCACCGTCAGAAGACAGGATACTGGATAGACGGACCATTGGTCTGACCCAGTCTGACCATTGTTATGTTCTTATTAATGCAGTTTAGCCAATATGATGATTTTCAATGAGAATAAGAGAGAGATGGTGGGGAGGAGGACAGATAGTGACAGGCTTTCTATCTAGTCTGAACAAACCTCAGGGTAGTTTGAACTAACCACGTTTTTTTAGTTCGAACTAGCCGTGCATTCTAGTTTGAACTAAATTTTTAGTTCAAACTAGAACATGTGGCTAGTTCAAACTAATGGCTTAGTTCAAACTTCTTTAGTTTGAACTAGCGATTACTTTGAGTCTTGCTCATGCTTAGTTTGAACTAAGCACAGAAGTCCAAACTAACCACTGGGTCTTGCTAGTTTGGACTAAGCTTTGCCTAGTCCAGACTAAGAAATTTCCTTGTTTGAACTAGGCAAAGCCTAGTGTGGACATGGGCCAAATTAGTTCAGACTAAGCTTGCTTAGTCCAGACTAACTTGGCAGTGTAGACAGCCTGTGAGTTGTAACATTAAAAGAAAGAGATTATATGCATCAGTGGATAGCTGACCTCAGTTTTTGTAACTCCGCCACGTGATGATGAGTTTTTCATAGGGTAGCTGCAGGGAAGAAGCAGAAAGGGAAGAAAAAGTGGAGAAAAGGAAGGAGGAAGAAAGACTGGAAAAGTAAAGTACAGAAGAGGAGACAGAACTGCAATGATGATGATGTCCATCATAGATAAATTATCAGCAAGACAAAAATAATCTTTTCAGTGAGAGAGAATAATGAAAAATGTATTGAACAAAATTAGAAAAACATTGTGTCAGATATAGCAAATTCCTGCAATATCCTGGACATATATTACTGAATTAAGATAAATCTTACTGAATTAAGTTGAAGTATATTTGGAGTACTTTGTATTAAAATTGCAAAGTTCACATATTATTGAGGAATTACATGAAGTTCCTGTGGGTGGTTTATTTGACCAGTGTAAACCCAGTGTAGTATAATGATCTTCACAAGATTATTTGAAATGATGTGCCAAGCAAAAATGAATTTGTAAACGTAAATGGGTTTCCTAGAAAATCTCTAAGGGGTGAAGTGTATTCAAGGGTACCCACTCTGGTTACACAAGAACTAAGCCTTTCAGAACTTCACCTTAAGAGGGGACCTTTCTGTGCTGATCACCTGCTATAGCAGAACAAGATATAAGGTTCAGACTATATAAAAGAGTAACTCTTGGATTTTTGGGGATTCTGTTTCTGAGTGAAAGATGTTATTAACTTGTAACCACAGAAAAAAACCCTTGGTTTGGTTTTGCGTTTTCTGACAAAAAAATTGTTTAATTGAAAAAATTCTTTACAGTGATACTGTATTAAGGAATCCTGACTTTACAAGTGGGGAGGGGTGCAAAATAAAGTAGCAGATATTTTTAAAATGATAAAAACCCTTTATAAAATAGATTTGCTGTGAATTATTTGTGCCATGTGCTAACCATGTGATAGTGCATGTTGGAATAAAGCTTTTATTGGCATTCTTTTGAGATGACCTGGAAACTCAGCCATGGCTTACCTATGAAGCTTTTGTACAACGTCACAATCCCTCTAAGGCCTTAACCCAGCACACCATGTAAGTATAGGTATGAAACTAGGCATGTGCTGACAGTTTTGCATGGAGGTAAGTGCTTTGCTGAATTGAGGCCTATATATCCTTTTATAATATACAACTTAACTTTTATTGAAAAATTCATATACTCAAGTCATAGCTCAGCACAACTACACCTGTATTTCCCCCTTGCGGTTCAGCAAAGGCACCCACTCTTATGCTTCTGGCTCCCCAGTCGTCGTCATCTCTCTTGAGCAGAAACCCACCTCTTTCCCTCTTGACCAGATATTTCTAGACTGCACAGTTACCTTCCTACACTGGCAGTTCCTCATCAAGTCAAACTGCCCTAGCAGGCCTCCTTTGTTTTCTCCTCAAATCCAAGTGGAAAGTCAGGATCCCTTCGTACAGTATCACTGTAAGGAATTTTTTCAATTAAACAATTTTTTTTGGTCAGAAAATGCCAAATCAAACTTTTCACACACTCCTATCTGACAAACCTTTGCCAGGAAGGTATTGCAGATGGTGTGCACCCCATCCCAGAACAGCCAAGTGCTTAGGGAATTTTTTATGTCAACTTAAGCACTTCCTTAAGTCAACTTAGTAACACGACCTCTTAAGGTTGACCTAATGCTTAAGTTGACCTTATGAAGTTGACTTAAGCAGAGTAGATGGGGAGTAGCCCTTAAGTCGACTTAGTAAGGTTGACTTAAAAGCTATGCCACATCTAAACTGGCTTAATTCAACTTAATAAGGTCAACTTAAGCATTAAGTCAACCTAGCAGCTGCCAGTGTGGACATGGGCAGTCTACAGGTGGCTGGAATGTGGACACTCTAAGTCAATTTAACTGAGCCTCCAGTTTAGACATACCCATAGAGATTCAGTTTGAGTGTCCAGTATAATGGAATGCCTCAGAGTAGAAACCAAGTATCTCATAACAATGGAAATGGGGACTAATAGCTTTAATGGAATAAATCTCCCATTTTTAGCCCTCTATGAGGCATGTGCTATGACACTGTAAACCATTCATGAATATCGTAGTGTCCACCTGGGCTTTGGGATAATTCAGGGGAAGAAATTCCACAATTGGGAAAGGAACAAGTCAGGTTGTTTTTTGTTTTGTTTTTAAATAGAACCTTATTGAACAGTCTTAAAGCTTTGGAATGATAGGACTAGTCAGGGACAGAGATGGATTAATGGGTAGAATACATCAGGGGATGATAAATGTTACTGTATTAAAAGATGCATGATAAATGTAATTTATCACGTGGCTATCAGCACTGCAGAGGCACTGTATAATGTAATATTATATTATTGTGGGAGTTCGGCTACCAAACAGCATGAGTGGGCATGTGGGACTGGGTGATTGAGGGGTTAGAGGTAGGAGTGTTAAATGATGTATTCATTGATATGAGTGTAAAGAATGATAATTGGAAAAGGACTGCTAGGTAATGCAGAATAAGCAAATATTGCTTCTTATATTATCATGATTTATTACCATTCCCTGATGTTAAACCTGCTCAAGGCATTTTATACTTAGGAACTAATTTTTGGAAAGGCCCTATACAGTTTTAAGAACCCTTCAGATGCACATCCCTCACTTTGCATAATTGTTCATCTTCCTGTTATGCCCTGAAACTTTCATAGGAGAAAATAATAATATTAAAGAGAATTGCATTATCCTCCCTGTGTCTTTTTTGTTGCTTAAATGAGTTTAAAAAATTAGGGTATGGAGACATGCGGCACTAGGAGATCAAAGCATGTTCTCAGAAATGTCTCTTTTGGCCAGCTATTTGACCGCCAAGCTTCAAAGGGCCTGTCTTGAAGTGTTTAGTATGCAAGTAGATATTATTCTGTCTCTTGGAGTAGTTCTTTAGATACAGCATCAGTTTTTGTTCACATTGTTATGCTGTCTAGTGACAGTCCAGACCACATATTCATGTTTTCATTAAGACATTAATGCTTTAATAAATTCGAGCAAGGTCTGTTATTGAAACAGTGACAAAATGTTCTACAGCTGCTTTTCAGAAAAATGGTGAAAGGTATGTACCTGGTAGGGCTTTTCTTCTCCTATTTCACCTACACTGTTATGGGGACAATTTCTTTCCTTCATGGGCTATTCAAAGGAGCAGAAACACCACAAACTGAAAGATAGTATATGGCATTTCCCACTAATTTCTTCAGGACAAGGTGGAATTTATCCCCTCAACAAAGGTGTAAAGTTGTGATGGTGAATCACGGGCATCTAAACCCACTGATCCCAGGAGACTACCAAAGGCAAGAGACTTCTTCGGGGAGGTTGGAGGAGGAAGTAGCATGAATTAAAGTAGACTCCATCTACAGTAATTTATGATAGGGTGTCAGGAACAATGCTAAGCTGGGACTCGAGGCTTCTTCCTTAGCCCTGCTCCCAAGTCGGGGAGCTTCCACAGGCTCAGGGAAAAGACATGCTGCTGAGGCAAAGATCCTTAAATACAGGAAAACAAACAAGGAATCTGGTAGCACTTTTAAAGACTAAAAATTTATTTATCACATGAGATTTCATGGGAAAAAATCCCACTTCATCAGATGCTAGGTGGTAGAGAAGCACAGATGAATGGTAGGAAACTAAATGCAGGGAAGTCTAAGTCATAGGATCAAGTCATGCTGTTAAAGCAAATCAGTACAGCAGCTTAGATTCAAACAGTGGAGAACAGCATATAGGGGGAAGGTGAGGGGAAAAAGGAAAGCAAAATTACCTGTTGAAATGGGGGGGAAAAAAACCCTGTAGTCTTTGGATAGTCCTAAATTGATGATGTCACATCTGCGTATGAATTCCAGTTCTGCAGTTTCTCTTTGACACTTTCATTTGTTATCCATTTGCTTGAGTATGGCAATTAACAGATCATTAATGGAGTTACCAGGAAGATTGAAGCGTTCCCTTGCTGGTTTTTGAATGTTGTTACTTCTGATGTCAGATTTATGTCCATTTAATCTTTTGTGCAGAGGCTGTCCTGTTTGTCCAATGAATAAGGTGTGATGGAGGGGAGCATTTCTGGCACATGATGTCATAAATCACATTGGGTATGTCTACACTGGAGGCTTAAGTTGACTTAACCAGGCTTAAATTGACATGAGCAACTCCTGGGCCACATTTGGAGTTCATTGCTTAATTTGACTGAATAACTCTCACCCTTAAAGTCAACTTTACGGGTTAAGTTGACATTATTAAGTTGACTTAACAAAATGTGGCTATTAAAGTTGACTTAATAAGGTCAATTTAAGGCAGGAGACCCATTTAAGTCAATTTTATAAAGTTGACTTAAGCCAGGGAACCCATTTAAAGTCAACTTTAAGTTGACCTTATTATGTCAACTCACCTAAGCCTTCTAGTGTAGACTTAGTCAGTGGTGGATGAATAGGTGAATGAGCCCTTGATGGAGTAGCTGGCTTGTTTTGGTCCTGTGTTGGTGTGTTTGTGCAGATATGTGGGCAAACCTGGCAGTGTGCTTTGTTGCAGGCACATGTGCCTGCTTTAATGCTAATGTTTAATGTGTATGCCATGAAATGTATATGTGATTAGCACATATGCTATGTAAGGTATAGTTGATTACAAATAACGCAGTTGTTTGACTGTCGGCTTGCAATTTTCTTCTTGATTTCATTTTTATGTAGTATTTATGGAATTACATTTGTATTTATGGCCACATTTATGCTTTTATAGGAAACAACTCTTGCAGTTCCTGATTTTTTGAAAATGTAGTCTGTGCTACATTATCATGGCATAAACAATTGTATCTTTTAATAGCACATATTCTAGTGATATCACACACACGATAAGTGCCAGGTATGTATTAGCCAAGTTTCAGTATGATGAAGCACTAGGTTCCTATAGGCCAGTAGATCAGCATTCAACCCTATGAAAAAATGCTTTCAATTCATTATCTAAACAGTGATTGTTTTCACATGATATTAACCTGCAGTGCGCAAAGCATCCTCCTATACGTTGCATGCAAGTGAGACTGCATAAGAACGATTGGGCAGTGTTGTTCTGCAGAGGGGGTGATGTTTGTGCTTAGCCAGTATGATTTAGAAATAATCTGACTCCAGCATGAGTGCCTGAATTTATATCAACACACTGCTGATTTCTTCAGGTGGCAGACATGCCCTTGAAGAGATTTGTTATTGCTCTTTTAAATAGTTAAAAAAAATCATCTTTTATTTTGAGAAATATTTTAAAACAGACTCTTAAAGAGTAAAACTCCATCCCTTTTCCAGCAAGACAGTATGATGTAGAAATAAAACTAGTGATTTATTTCATGTGGAATATCAGGAAGGTGCTGCTCAATTTATGGTCTTGAAGCACAGACAAATAAATAACAACAATAATTCTTTAGGATGGGAGAGCTTCAATAATTGACATTTGATGGTATGTTGCAATACTTAGCATCACTGTTTACCTTAAGGCATTTTCAGTATTAATCCTGACCCTAATAAATATGAATTAGTTACTGACAGTTTTGGTTAGCAGATACAAAACAGGTTTTGACAAGATGTAGCCTCAAAACAGAGGCCCATACTTTAGATAAAAATGCATGTAAGCTGTAGGAATGAACCAGAAGAAATTTAAAATGACTTGTCTATAGTTTATAACTTTGAATTGACTGAAAATTGCTCCAGATGTTCAGTGAATAACAGGAATTTCCACATACTAGCTAACCATGCCATAAGTAGGATTTGAGAGTCCGTACCAGCCAGGAAGTTTCGCACACTCACAGAACTGGGTTTTTTGTCCCTGTAAGTGGGGATCAACCCTCAGGGGTCGACTGCCAGTCTCTCCGCAGCTGCAACTCGCAGTCAAGGCCTGAGAGACTATACATGTCCCTGCCTTTTAACCCTTAGGCAGGGCAAGGCAGACTATCAATAGACTGCTTCAACCCTCCTGCAGGGCAAGCTCAACTTCAAATCCCTGCATTCTAGCCCCTAGGCAGGGCGAGGCAGACTACTGCAAGCAAGGCTTCAGCCCTCCTGCATGGCAAACTCAGTTCCAAGTTCTTCCCTTGTAGCCCCCTAGGCAGGGCGAGGCAGATTATCGAGAAGAAGCACTTCAGCCCTCCCACAGGGCAAGCTCTGTTTCAGGTCCCTGCCTTCTAGCCCCGAGGCAGGGTGAGGCAAACTACTGAAAGCAAGGCTTCAGCCCTCCCACAGGGCAAGGCCAAACAAAGAGTTCCCTGCCTTCCAGCCCCAGCCAGGGCAAGACAGAACACCACCAGTCAGCACTTCAGTAGGCAGCGTCAGTATGGGGGTTCAAAATTGAAAAGATTGAGGGGGAGGGAGATGTAGGCCCGCCCACTCCACTGAAACTCAGCCGAGGGCCCTATCTGGTGGCCATGGGCCACCAGTTATTCAGTAGTGCACCCACCAAAACACACCAACATGTGATGGAGAAAGCCCACTCTCCCCTGGGCCACTTCCTCTCACCTCTGGGAACCTTCCCCTTATCAGACCCCTTGATATCTTGCCAAGGGTAATCCCACTTACACCTTCAGCATTTGGGGCCAGCAGGTCTGGGACGCCCTCTGCTGTTTCCACCAGCAGCAGCTCTTTTAAGTCACAGGCGTTGGGTAGCCCTGGCTCAATAACATCTTCTGCAGAGGGCAGCTTGTCAAGGTCCTGAGGGCCTTCCTCATCCTCCCCCCGAGCAGTTCCTCAGCTGAGAGGGTAGTTCCTCCAGGTCCTCTCCAGGAGGTAGAGAGTATGTGGGGATGTCAAGCCAGCAGTCGCTCCCTCAGCCTTTCCAGTGACAGAGGGTCACCTTCTCTGCTGTGCATCTTCTCTCCTGTGGCTGCCCAGTCCATCCCCTTACATAGTCCTCCCCTCTTCCCGGCCAGCCCCTTTGGTTCCGGGTAAAGGCTGGGGTTGTGCACTCCCCTGGCCAGCAGGCAGAGCATGGGAGCTCGGTCTCCCTCTTAGAGGCTGGGCACTCCACCTTGCTATGGGCCCCAGCTCAGTGAAAAACTGAATCACAAGACAAACTCCAAGTAAGCGAGTAGTGGCCTTGTTTTCTGTCAGACTACAGGTAGCTTACATGCACTGAAGCCTTTGTTGGTACCAACAGCAAATGAGCAGGAGCCAAATCCTGCTTCTCTTTCTCACATGTGAGGTACCGTGGATTTCACTTCTTGTGAATGATTTGAACAAGACACTGGCTGCAGATCAACAGTCATGTTTCAACAGTCATTTTTCAAATCAGCTTCCAGAGCACAGCTCACCTGGGCATCTTTGGAAGGCAGGCTGCAGCACCACATTTTCACATCTGGCTTCTGAAATCAGTTATGACATCACCATAATGTTTATTAAAGTCATAGGTTAGATGAAAGGTCTGTCCTCACCTATAATTGATATTACAAAAGAGAACTGTTATTCTTTATTGAACACTCAAGACGGAATGGTTTGCTGTAGACACTCAACTGCTGAAATGCCTTTAGTCACAAAATTCCTAAGACTACCTTGAATAGCAAATGTGCACTGAAATACTGGTGAACAAGTGGTTTGTAAATAAAGCAGTTGCTTTCATTACACTGTCTCAGAGCTTCAACAGAGCATATGTATTTGAATCGTTAAACATCTTACATATTTCTTCCAACTCTCTTATTTCCTCCGTCTGCATTCCTGACCATGGGATCGGCTCTAAAGCTTATTTTATGTTTATGAAACGTTTCTCAGATACTATTGCTAGGTTTGGCTTTGTTTCTTTGGTGTTTTGTTTTGTTTTCTGGTCATACAAACATTTCTGTTTTGAGAAATCATGGGATTTAGCCTAGTTTAATCACAACTCACAGATGTATATATAGAAATAAGGTGCTCCATGAGACTGTATTGCTCTATTATCTTGGTCCATGAAGTGGAATTACATTCTTCCTTGTCAGGAACAAATGTATGCATATGTTTTAGGTGGGCTTCTTAGGCTTTTTAAGTTCAAAAGATTTGGGTTTCTCAAATATCTTTCAAAAACAGAAGAACATGGCAGCAAACGATTAATCAGGAATGTAAACAGTACATTGCAAAAATATATCTCCTATTGATACAATATTATGAAGCCACTATTAACCTTGCCATGGTCTTCTGTAAGACATACATTGTGTGTGTGTTTGGGGGGGGTGATACATCAGTGAAAATAACAAACCAGATCAATCCTTTTATTTTCCTAAAGCGTGAAAATTACCACCTTCTGATGTCACAAGTACGGGCATATCATCTATCCCAGCACTTGTAGCGCTAAAAAGATACATGTTTTACACTTTGTAATCTGAATTTTGATATGTAAGAACATCATTTCCTGTGTGTTTTATCAGAGCTCTACACTAATATTAATTTTTACATATTTGTATCAAAAACTTAGCTGGTAAAGTCTGATGTTTTTAAGAAAGTGGTGCTCAGCTTCTGAAATGTTTCTGCAATTCTCATCTTCTTTTAAAAGAACAAATTAGGGCAACTTTTAATATACCTCACTCACAGCAATGAAAATTCCTTTTCATGCCATGTTCATCCTGCTACTAAGTCTGGACATGAGCTTAGAGATGGCTCTAAAAGGAAAATGTGTTAGTAACATTCAAGTTATTCTTTTTTTCAAGTAAAACTTGACTTTTGAAGTTCTGTTTCGTCTTTGGGTTTAAGAAGCCTGTTCTTTTTACTAGCATTGTTTTGGAAAACTCATTAATATCATTAATAAAATATAAATGAGAGACTTTGGGCCAAGTGCGTCCCTTTGGACAAAAGAAGTGATTATGCCAACAATTTTAGTAGATCTCAGGCACTGCAAAAGCAATGGAGCTCTTGCTAAATTATGACCTGTTGGATTTTCGCAGATTTGGGTAGTTTGCAGGTCCAGCTGTTTGTAATCTGCATAAAATCCTTAGCTTGCAAATCCTTACCTTGGAAGCACATGGCTATGTCTACACTAGAGGGCTCAGGTTAGTTGACTTAGAGAGTCCCTATTTGTTTAAGTCCACTTTGTAAAGTCAGCTTAAGCCAGGCAACCCACTTAAAGTTGACTTTAAAATGGGTCCCCTGGCTTAAGTCGATTTAAATGGCTTGTCTGCCTTAAATTGACTTTAATGGCTACATTTTGTTAAGTTGACTTTAAGAGTGAAAGTTATGGAGTCAACTTAAGCAAGTGCTTAAGTTGACTTAATGAACTCCAGACGTGGTCCTGGAGTTGCTTAAGTTGACTTAACCCTGCTTAAGTGGACTTAAGTTTCCAGTGTCAACATACTTATAGTGAGTCCCATGTCTGAGGCTACGTAAAAGCATTGTTCTTCCTTGTTGAAGGTGCTCCAGTCTGGCTTTGAAAGATGGAATTTTCAAGGAGCTGTCTGAGCCATGGTGACTATCTTCAAAAAGTCATGAAAGATGGGAGAGATTGCAGAGGACTGGAAAAGGGCAAATATAGTGCTCTTCCTAAAAAAGGAAATTAAGAACAACCCAGGGAATTACAGATCAGTCAATTTAACTTAAGTACCTGAAAGATAATGGAGCAAATAATTAAACAATCAGTTTGCAAAGAGCTATAAGATAATAAGGTGATAAGTAATAAGTAAGAGTCATCTTGGATTTTTCAAGAACAACTTGTGTCAAACAAAATTGATAAGTTGCTTTGATAGGGTAAAGGAAGGGGCAAAGCAATAGTTGTGGTATATCTGGACTTTAATAAGGTTTTTGATACTGTATCACATGATCTATTCACAAGCTAGGGAAATATAATCTTGTTGGCGCTACTATCAGGTGGGTGCATAAGTGTTTGGAAGGCCATTCTCTGAGAGTTGTTAACGGTGCATCACGGTCAAGTTGGAAGGGGATATTGAGTGGGCTCCTGCAGGGATCAGTTCTGGGTTCTGTTCTGTCTAATAGCTTCCTCAATGATTTAGATGATGGCATAGAGATTACACACACAAAGTTTGTGGATGATACAAAAATGGGTGGGATTGCAAGTGCTTTGAAAGAGGGAATTAACATTCAAAATGATTTGGACAAACTGGAAAAATGGTTTGAAGTTAATGAGGTAAAATTCAAATAATGGACAAATGCAAAGTACCCCACTTAGGAAGGAACACTCAGTTGTACACATACAAATTGAAAAATGATTCCTGAGAAAGAGATCAAGGGGTCCATAGTGAATCACATGTTAAATATGAGTCAGCAGTGTAACACAGTTGCAGAAAGAATGCTGACATAATTCTGGGATGTATTAGCAGCAGATGTATTAGCAGCAGTGTTGTAAGCAAGACATATTAAATAATTCTGCTCTACTCCATGCTGATTAGACCTCAGCTGGAATACTGTGTCCAGTTTTGGGCGCCCCATTTTGGGAAAAATTTAGACAAAGGAAAAAGTTGACAGAAGAGAGGGGGGAAAAAAAGATCAAAAGTCTAGAAAACATGACCGTTGAGGGAGGACTGAAAAAAATTGGAGGAGTTTACTCTGGAGAAGAGATGACTGAGAGGGACACATCACTTTTCCAGTACATAAAAGGTTGTTAAAAGGAGACAGAAGAAAAATGGTTCCCCTTAATCTCTGAGGATGGGACAAGAAGCAAGGTATCTAAATTGCAGCAAGGGCAGTTTAGATTGGACGTTAGTAAAAACTGTCTAAGTGTCAAGATATTCCAGCACTGGAATAAATTACCTAGGGAGGTTGCAGAGTCTCCATCACTGGAGGTTTTTAAGATCAGGTTAGGCAAACACCTGTCAGGGATTGTCTAGATAATACTTGGTCCTGCTAGATGACCTTGCAAGATCCCTTCTGTCTTTTGATTCTCTGATTCTGTGATGCAACAGCTACTGGCAAGGCTTGGGAGAGTCAACACTTGTGTTGGGGCCTAATTGGCTGGACTTTGGGGTTACCATTCCCAAGAAGGTTGAATGACATGGAATTTGCACCTGGAGTGTATGCTGTAGACTCAAAGTTAAAGGGAGAAAGTCTAAACTGTGCCCAGTCACAGCAAGTTGGACCCAAATTTAAGTCCGGTACAACAGACTGGAGAGTGTGCCAGAGACAGGAGCTCATGAAGGCTTGTAATCTGTACCTCTCCCTTTAAACTGAAAGCTAAGATTCCAATCTCATTATGTGACTCAAGCACCTGGATCCCTAGTTATTGGCCTAATGTGTCTTCTGCTCTTAATTCAGTCCTGACTTTGGTAACAAGATGTGCCCCAGAGTCTCAGCTTCATTTAGAAAAATATTTCTAGCCTTCCTGGTTGCAAAGAAAAGCTGGAAAATGCATCTTGAATGTAACTGAGTTTGTAGACAACCTGAAAAAAACAGGCAGCCCATATAAATTGTCCCATTCATCTCATTGAGGTGGATGGGTCTCTCTTTCTTCTATGGTGATCTCCCTAGGCTCACAAATCCTTGTGGTGTCTCTCTAATGGCTGGATCCTTAAAATGTGCATTTCTAGGGCGGCTGGATTCTTGTCTTCTCTGTCAGTCATACTGTAGTGCTGGCTTCCTCTCATTGTTGGCCATCTCTCATTGTCTTACTCCTTTTGGCTCCAGTAGATCTCCTTTCACTGGTAGCAGGGTTTTGTTCCTTCATCCTATCAATGTACCACACTGTGTTGGCACCCTTAGGATGCGGTTTTGGTGTCTGTTTAAAAAGCTAATAAGTCTAAAATGGAAGAAACAGCTTTGTGTACCAGTGTCTTGGCTATTTTCACTGTTGGTTCCACTTTACCATTACTCTGTGGGTATGGTGGGGAGGTGGTGTGATGACCCAACTCCCGCTGGCATGCCAAGACTTTGAATTCTTCTGAAACAAATTGGGTCCCATTTTAGTGACTACAGTGTCTGGAATGCCTTGTTACACAAAGTGGGCCTTCCATTTGCCAATCACTGGTTTGCTTCTTGTATCGGGCAGGGCATCAACCTCCCAAAAACTTGAATAGTGGTCCACTGTAATCAGTTAATGCTTTTCCTTGGTAAATAAATCCACTCCCATCGTCTGGTAGAAACTCACTGGGGTCATGGTCTCTTTCTGCTGATGATTGTCACAGAACCAGAAGGTGTCACACCTTTCAGTGAAGGAGCAGATCTGTAGATTCATTGTACAATAAACAAATCTCAAGTCTAAGGGAGCTGTCAAATGTTCATGTGATGTATGTGGTTTTTTCCATGGTATCCTTCTGTAATGAAGTGTGGCCAAAGGATCTCTGTACTGGAAATATGATTCCATCTTGCATATTCAACTCGTCTGTCATTTGAATATATGATTGTGCTCCTACTGGTACTTGACTTTGGTCTTCTGGCCACCCTGCTAGGCTTGGTCTCTGGACTGCCTGTAGTTGAATGTCCTTTTCCTTAGCCACTTTGACTTCCCTCAGCTTCACTGTTGAATCTGAAGATAAGGCAGCATGCTAAAGGATTCAGTGTCCTGACCTTCCTTCCTTAGCTTGCTCATGTTTAATATATACGCCCTGTTCAATGCACAAGCTCATGCCAGAAGTCACTCTAGACAGAATCTGCTCTCAAGCCTGGTTTCACTGGCAGTACAACAACATGCATTGCTGTTTTGGGAGGCACTAAGAAGGAGCTTTCTTGTGAATGTTTCTAATGGTTAGTGGTCTGATTTCACTGTTGCTGGGTGGCCATGGGCACACAGATGGAATTGCTCCACTACAAGTACCACAGCCAGAAGAAATTTTTGTGTCTGGGTGTAACACTTCAGTTTTTGACAGGGCTTTGCTGGCAGAGCTACTCCTGCAATAGAACTATACCCAATCCTTCCTCTGATGCATCATGCTGGAGTATCAGTGTCTGACTGGTAGTGCCTCAGGACAGGGGTTTCAGTTATCATTTATTTAAGAGTGTCAAATGCTAGCTGTTGGGGACTTGGTCAGTCTCACCCAACATCTTGCCTTTTGAGGTGAGGTAGGGGTTTTGCTACTGCAGCCAGGTGTGAACAAAACTTGGACAGAAAATTTATCATGCCTGAGAAGCTCTGTACCACTTTCACATCCGCTGGAGCTGGCATGTCTGACTGCCTTGATCTTGTCAGGGTCTGCTTTCAGTCCTTCTATTGTGAGCAGCTTTCCAATTTAAGTCATCTCCTGCTGTGAGAGTCACATTTTTTCTGAGCTGAATTTGATGTTCTTGTCCTGACAACATGTGGAAAAGCTTGTTGTTTTCTGTCATGGTCTTGTTCAACTTCTGTATCATCGATCCCTCCACCTACAGTGCAATTATTTGTGCCCCAGGCAGTCTTTCCCTTTTTGGGAAAGTGTTCTCTGGAACACCTCTGAAGCTGGGCCTATGCCCATTACCCCAGGCAGCAATCTGTAGTGACCAAATGGTGTTATAAAGGTTGTCAGCATGCTGGATTCTATGTCCAGACTTACGTGCCAAACAAAAGTCATTCCTCACATTAGAGATCATAATGATGCTGGCTTTGGAAAATTGTAGTAAGAGGTCACTAGTGGTGGGCAGTGGATAGTAACATCTGTTCAATGCCTGGCACAGTGGCCTTTGGTCCATGCAGATGTATAATTTGCTGACAGCTTCTCTTTAGCACCACTATGCAGCCTACCCAGGCTGTAATGGCCACTACAAGTGCTATGATGATATTGTTGCTCTGTGGACTTTTGAACCTCTTGTATATTGGAATTACACAATGCTATGGATTTTTCCTCTGTGGTAAGCACACAGGTTCCACAGTGGGATGTACTTCCAGTTGCAGTGTTCCTTTGAGAGCCACCCATTGCCTTAGGAAACATACCCACATGCTTTGAAAATTGTCTCCATTGTTCATGGGACCTTCCCTTTTGATTCTTTTACTGCAGCTATAAAATTGCAATGCCACACTTTGATCAGATCCTTGGCTTGTAATGGCTAAATTCCTCAAGTGGGATCTGTGGTGCGTATCATCTACCACCAAAAGTTTCATAGATTTTAAGGTCAGAAGGGTCCAATATGATCCTCTGGTCTGACCTCCTGCACAATGCAGGCCACAGAACCTTGTCCACCCACTACTACAATAGGCCCCTAACTTATGAATGAGTTACTGAAGTCCTCAAATCATGGTTTAAAGACTTCCGTTGATACCCTCTGTTATTTTGGGGGTTAGTTAATATGAGATTGTTTTCCTACTCACTGCGTTATGCTTTCATTGTATATTACTAGATTGTACCTGTCCTTTGTAATGGTTACGTATGAGTCCAATTCACCATGAGGAATTACATTGCAGGAGGTCCTCTGTTCTGTAGAACTCACACAGGGCATTTCCCTATTAACATTGTCATAGGCATGGCAGTTGGTATTATCCCAAGTCACTATTCTGTTCCAACATCCTGAACCTTGGATCACAACCACTGTTGCCTCTCTATCTGTCATAGCCTTCCTGCCTAAAGTTGTGTCAAAGGAAAAAAAGAAAAGAAAAGACCAAAAAAAAAAACCAACCCAAAACAAAACCCCTAAACAAACAAAAATCCAAGCAAAATTAGAACACTGTACACTCTCCTCCAGCAAAGTGCTGCACCAGAACTCCAATTCAAATCTCCTTGTTTACAGCTCTGTTTACTGACCCCTGTGATTCTCGGTGCCTTTGGCTGCCTTCACAGAATACCCTAATCAGAGAAGCCCATCCCCTAATCAGGAGTCTGATTCTCATAACTCACTGTCCCTTATGAGGCTCTTCAAACTGAACAGGAAAACCAAAAACAGCAGCAAAAACACAAGCAAACTCATTTATTGCTACTAAAGAACAGGAGCTTATCTCCTCCTTTCTTTGTCAGATAAGTGCTAGTTTCACATCTGAAAAATGAGAATAATACTAGGGCAGAACGTTTGTGACTTGACCAGGGTCGTAGAGCGAGTCAGTGTCAGATGTGCAGTTAATACTCAAGAAGAGTACCTTATACCAGGGCTACAAAGCTTTTCTTTGCTACTAAGCTCCCACTCTTTGGAGCTGAGGGCAACACTGGCTGTTCCAGGGGTCTGCAACCTGCGGCTCTGGAGATGCACGTGGCTCTGCAGCTTCATGCAGTCCTTTGGCTGTCCCCATGTGTCCCCTTGCCAGCGGGGCTCCATAGGTGGCCTGAGTTCTGCTCCTTCCCACCTCCTCCCCCTGCCACTAGGGGACCCTGTGGGGAGGCCACTTCTGGTTCCAGGCTCACCCTACCACCAGGGACCCTGAGGCAGGCTCCTCCCATTCCCCACCAGGGGCCCTGCAGCCAAACCCAGCCCTGCCCAGAAGGAGGCTACACCCCTTGGCTATGTCTACACTAGGAAAAGTTAGTTCAAATTTGTTAACTTGAACTTATTTAGTCTGAATTAACAACATGGACTTATTTGTAATAATGTTAGTTCAAACTAAGGGTTAATCCTTGTTTACATCATCCTTAGTTTGAACTGAGGATCTAACTAAGGGCATAGTCTGAACTAACTGACAGGTTTTACTAGTTCAAACTAAGCTTTCATTAGTTTGAATTAAGGAATTCCTTAGTTTGAGCCAATGAAAGCCTAGTGTAGACAGGTACTAAGTTAGTTCAAATTAAGCTTCCTTAATTCAAACTAACTTGCAAGTGTACACATAGCCATTGTGGCTCTCAAAACACTTGGTTATTGAAGGAATTTTTAAAAATGGCACTTCTTATTGTTCGAGTTGCTGATCCCTGGCTCTGTTCAGAGGGGAGCTGAGTTAGCTGGTGGCTTTCAGCATCCATAATGGATGATAATTGGTAGAAGGCATAGGGATATATAGGGATCCCTTGGGCCTCATTTCTGTGTAATAGTAGTCTAAAGGGTAGCATGTGAAGTCTCTCCCAATAGCCAGTAACACACTACTCATCTTAGTCAATGTGAAATTATGTATGGGTAAAATAAAAAAGGAGTCCTATGGCTCTTTTAAAGACCAAGCTACCCCTACTAACCCAGCTATCCCTCTGGAACTTGTAGGTATATGTCTTATTCTTGAAGTTCCACACCTGCACTGAAAATGTATGTTCCTGACACTTGACGTTAAAAGCAGGTCACCAGGAGGTGAGTGGCCTTGGACAAGTTCTGTTTATTTAGACAGTAGGAGATATATTTCTCGTTTTCTCTGGTCAATTGTGTATTGTGCATTGCAAATCTTGCAATGCAGCCTATCTGCATGTGGAGCTTGAATCTAATTAAAAAACTGCAAGGTCAAACAAGTGTGGGAGGCCGCAGGGAAGAACATTCAGCAGGGAGTGTTCTGTTTATTGAATCAAGATCAAAGGACAGTTTTGACATATCTGGGATTGCAAAGAGACACAGATGATCTTTCCAATGAATTGGTAAGAGGACAGGACGACTTGTTTCTGAGAGGAAGACTGCAGCCAACCTGGCTATAATATACTGGACGGATTTTGGGTGAGCTTTTGCTCTGTATAACATGACAATATCTCATTAGTGAAAATCAGGCTCCAGAAAACATGTTAAGGTCTATATAACCACTGGTTTCCATTATTTCTACTTGCTTTTTCTTGAATCTCTGCTCTGTGTCGGATATAAACGTATGTAAGTGCTGTGTGTATTGCACAGAATGGTGATTGTGAGGTGTAACTGGTAAGCTGATGTTGGTGAGCTAGTCTTTGGGGAGTAGCAGATCTGGGAATTCCATGAGTGTATGGTGGATCAAGGGCTGGACACTCCAGAGGGGAGCTTGGAACAGCTAGGAATTAGGGCATGTTTGCTGGTAACAAGTGAAAAAGAGAGTGGGGCCTAAGAAGGCCTGGAAGCCAATATTTGTGTTGCCAGTGAGTTGTAGAGCTGATCCAGAGCAGACGAGGCTTCCTTATACTATAAATGTAGGTGATAGCAAGGTGTCTCACAATCCTGGGAATGCATCACAGAATGTCCTGTTAGGAGGTTGGACAGTAGTGCTTCCAACAGCAGTGAAGTGTATTGAAGTCCTCCTATAAAATTAAAGGACTTATGAGCATGTTGTTCATAGACCCAATGGCTAACCCTGGGTGACTGGACTGAACATTCAGTATGAAACCTTCAACCCTCATTTAGGTGTAGTTCTACATCTGCAAATTTTAAAAATATATTAGTACTAAGAGATCCCCTTATGTCTTTAGGTCCCCAAATTAGAAGTAGGCAGCAGCAATTGGATTCATAGGCCACAAAGACTGGTTTTGCCATCTCTTAAGAAATCTAATGTCCCAAACATGAAAGATGTTTACAGTCTAATTCTTCTGATGCTAAGTGTTGCAGGCCTAGACCCTTGTGAATCAATTCATTCTTTAGTGTTCATGTATAATTCCCATTGACATTAGTGCCACCTGTGTCTGTTGAGAGGTGAATTAACTCTTAATTAAGTAAACAGCTTTATTTACTAGAAGCATTCAATGGTGGATTGTGGTATAACAATTTTTTTCCTCGTGTGAGAGAGCTACTTTCATACATGTATGAAGTATTGTCTGAAGATGGTGGGAATTTTGCCTGGGACCAAGTCTTGAGCGAGGGTTTGGTCCTATGTACATAAACACTGGACATGTCAAGGACTAAATGAAGCCCAGAGGACTGTGTCATCATACTGAGAAGGCAAGTTCCGTCGCATATGCTTTCATCCATTCATTTGCTTTTAACAGTTGTTTGTTGTTCTGCTAACAACTCACACGCCCACATAGAAATAAGTATTGGATGTGTGTTATGTTAGTCCTTCATTTTTGAATTAGTAAGGAGTTTAAGTCAGAGTCTAAAAATGTTTCCCAAGAGCTGACTTTTCTAACACGTCTTAATTCTTTTCACCAATGCTATAAGAGCTTCAGTTGCGATCCTTAGACATTAGTGAAAAACTGTATTTGTAGTACTATATTTGCAAGTCTTAAGTGGTCCTTGACAGCATTGTAAGAAGCGTTTATCTTTTGACTTCTGCTGTGCGATGTAGATTTCATTATTTGATCAACTATACAACCAGGGTAGCAGGGTTTTGTTAGGCTGCAGAAATGTTTTATTTTTTTCAAAATGCTTTCAGCTTTTAAATAATCTGGTTGTAATGAAAGACTGTTAGCCGTAAACCTTGGTAGTGTATTAAACATTCTTAACATTTAGTTTAACAGTTTAAATGAAACATCTAGGTCACACAAAAAATCCACTGGTTTAGCAAAACAGTTTTTTTGAGAAGTACTCAAAAGAGGTATTAATAAAATGTCTTTGATTCGCAGTGCATTTGTTTAGGCAAAATGTCAACAAAGAATCAGCATTTTTCATTTATTTTCTAACTATATGAATGATTTTTCTTTAATAGGCAGCATGGAAATGGTTACCAAAAATTTATGAAGGATTACATCTCCAGGTCAATATATGCAAAAGCACAGGGACTTGGTTATGCATGAGGCCTACTGCCCAATTCAGAAGAGCCCTCAGTGCCGTGAAAGCTAGCTGATGACAGATGGTCAGATTGTCCTTGCAAATTTTTCACCCTAACAGGCTATATGGAAATGTCCTGTAATCACTTGGGATACTCCAAATGTCCCTTGATAATTCACATTTACTGCCATAGTTTTTAATTTAGAGCACTTAGCAACAATTTCATGATTTCTTTATATCTAAAATTCGTACAGTGTATGTATTGGTATTTCTGGCACATAAACAATACAAATGTCTAACTACATATTATAATAAATCTCTAACTATTTAGCGAGGTAGGACACTTTAGTACACATGCCCACTATAATTGTAATATGCTTAGGAAAAAATAACAAACATGCAATAAATCAAAAAGAAGCCCAATATATTTCATAATCTATATTCAGATCTCACTTTTCACCTCTCCAAATTTTGATTAAGCACTCTTATTCCATTACTTACGTATAATAGACAGAATTCTGTAATATTGCCTTACATTTCCTTTCAGCAGGAAAACGTTTTCTATGAATTTAGGGCCAGATGCCACTTGACTTAACTTATTCCTGTTAACTTCAATAGGAATGCTTGAAGAGCAAGATTTAGCCTTTTAAAAATCTTAATACTGCTCAGAGTTACAGCTGACATAAATCACTGTGTAAGACAGTTAAGTCTCCCACCAGGGGCATAAGTGGCCTACTCAAAGGCAGAAAAATCAACTACACACCCAGATCTAGTCTTGGCATGTTACCAGCTGCCTGCCCTTATGTCCCCATGCCAAATTCCTACTAAATTAGAAGTTTTGAGTAGGTGGAGGGAAAACACGTTGTAGGTGAAGATAGGATGTGACCAGAAATGGGCTTTAAACCAGAACCTTCTCACTAAATCATGATGAGCAACAGGCCTGATGGAGTAGTGAAAAGAAAAAATCTTGACTGGAGAAGAGGATTAAATAAGGGCCTACACTGTAGTGAGTGCTGTCCTGAGGGGAGAGTAGCAGGCTACACTTCCTTTCTAATCAACTCTGGTGTGTACTTTTATATGCAGGTACACTGGTTATAACAGGCTCTTGTTCAAAAGACTGCCCCATGTTGACTGGCCAGGTAAATGATGAGATATTGTGGTGATGGGTGTGATAGTCTGTCTCTGTATCTTGGAATTTTCTACCTTATCGGTACTTTTGTCTTGAGGGAACGGTGGTTCCCCTCAGTGCAAGCTGGAGCTATGATGTTTCTCTCAAGCAATCTCTCCTACATTTTAGTGTGTACATTTGTCTGTGAGGACTGGATAACCTAGGCCAGTGTTTCCCAACCAGTGTGCCATGGCACGCAGGTGTGCCATCAGGTCTGAACAAGTGTGCCACAAAATTTTTTTAAAAACTACTCAAAGAGCTCTGGATTGGCTAATTGGCTCATGAATATTCATGAGTTCATTTGGAAACTATATGGTGGTGTGCCTCAAATTGAATAAAGGTAACGAGGTGTGCCACAGCAGAAAAAATTTTGGGAACCACTGACCTAGGCTATGGCTACACTTGCAAATTTGAATTAAGGAAGCTTAATTCGAACTACCTGGTCCCTGTCTACAAGAGGCTTTCATTAGTCTGAATTAAGGAATTCCTTAATTTGAACTAATGAAAGCTTAGTTCGAACTAATAAAACTTGCCCTTTAGGTCAACCTAAGCCCTTAGTTTGATCCTTAGTTTGAACTTGGCACATCGTGGACCTTTAAGTCCTCTTTGTTAGTTTGAACTAAGGGCAATTAGTTCAAATTAACAAAGTTGGTTAAGTCGAATTAACTGTAATTCAATTTAGTATACTTAGTTAATTCAAACAAACAAATCTGAATGTCATTCGAACTACATTCAAAATTATTAGTTCAAATTAACAAATCTGAGATAAGTTTGGGAAGTGTAGACATAGCTCTAATGATTGTTGTTTTTGTTCACATGATGTCCTTTCCTGCCCTGCCCTCTTCAGCTGTTGCTGGCCTGCCCCAGTGCATTTACGTGTGCTATCAAACATTATGCCCAGATTTATCTCCAGTTTATTGACCAGAGAACTGCTTGTGGCATAAGTGGTGGATTTAATCACATGATTATATGTGGCTTTCCCACATGTTTATTTACAGTACACTGATTGTAAGATATCCAAGAGGATGCTTAAGGAGATTTTGACTTATTCACCCAAGACTGAACTGAGACAATCCAGGACTCTTCATATACCATGCATGGAGGTCTTCCATACCAATGTGCACTGTACAGCTTCCCCTCATGGGGATGGCAGTGGCAGGGGCTACCACCAGAGGAGTGGCCTGCTGGGCTAGTGGGGGCCTACCATCCTCTTGTTGCCTACGCTGGGTCTCCCCCAATCCAAAATCACTTTTCCTTGGCTTCAGACAGACTTTCTGAAGAAAGGCTTTCATTCCTATCCTACTACGAAAAGATGCTGCATAAGGGCGGCACTTGCTGACACAACCACTACAGAGCTATTATAAGGTGTCATTGTTGATGGGCCTGCCATAAAGAGTCTTCATGTTGGTAAGGGCCCTCAGGTCACCAACATTTAGAGTTTAGATGCACAGGGAAGTTCATACTTCTGTGACCTTTTGTTTCAGGCTGTCTGCAGACTCAGGTAGACATTGATTATGTTTGATTCACATTTTCAAACGTTTCTTCACAAACAAAAAGACACCCCCTCCACCCACCTTTTCTTTTTGAGTGAAAGGTGAGAGTCTGATCTCATCATGCCATGTTCCAAAGGGGCTCATCATGTGACATCATGTGATAGCAAAGGCTATCACACCTGAAACTTAATCTGGCCTTGCTCTGAGCTCGAACTAAATTATTGTTTGTTTTTACTTAAAGTGCCTTGCAGATAAGGCAAACAAACATGGAGTTCTGTGGCACTTTTAAAGACTAGCAGATTTATTCATCATGTGAGCTTTCATGGGAGAAAATCCCACTTCGGCAGACTTTGCTGAATTAGATTAACATGGCTACCCCTTTGGAACTTACAGAATAAGGTTATGTCCGGGATGATGCTACACCTAAATGTTGGGGGGAGGGCCCAGCCCCCATCGGCTGCTGGGGCCCCGATCCATTCCCTTCCCTCCCCGGTGGCTCCCCAAACCCTTGCTAACCCCTGGTCTTGCCGCTGGGCCTCGCTGCCTGGGGCTGACCACTTACCTGGCGCTGGAGGAGGGTGAGGCCGCGGCATAGGCTGCGGCCCCCAACATGACCCTGCTATGAGCATGCTCTGAGCAGGGTCAGGCCATGGCAGGAGTTTTAAAAACTCCCAGCCCAGTCTGCGGCAGCTCCCTACCGGCTGCGGTCTGGCAGCATTCCCTGTATGGGGACATGATGGTCCAGCCCTGCAGAGTTGAGTGGTGGGCTAGTCAGGGGGCTGCCCCTGAGTTTCAGGGGGCCTGAGGCCCTCTGAGCTCCCGCCCCCAGCAATGCCACTGGATATGTCTCTTCCTTACCTCTCTCTTTTGCATAAAGATAGGATGGTGGTTGGGGGCAGGGCTGACCCTAGGGGAGTGTGGGGCCTGAGCAAATCACATCTCCTCCCTCCCCCAGCAACCCCTTACCCCACTGGGGAGGCTGACTGGCAGCCATGCAGGGCTGCAGATCACAGTCAAGCCGGACTGTACCTGCTGCTGGGCTCAGGTGAGTGAAGGAAGCATGTGGCAGTCCATTGTTGAACTGTCAATGATGGGGGGATGAGAAATGGAGCACAGAGTCTTTCTCCTTCTCCTGCAGAGTGGTGCTGGGGAGACGTAGTTAGTGGGTGCATGTAAAGAGAGGTAACACAACGTGATGTCAAAGTCTGAGGTGTGGGGCAGTCGTCCCCATTTGCCAAACCGTAGGGCCAGCACTGTCTTGGGTAGAGAGTGAATGGCAGTATAAGAGCATGCGTCTCTGAAATCAGTGGGAATTTTGCCCGAAATAGAATGGCAGAACTGACTTCATACTGCACTTGATCATGAAACCCATATTTAGGAAACCAAAGTGATTTTATCAGTTTTCTAGAGGTGCTGAAAACTGAAACTTTATTTAAAGCCAATGAAAGTTTTGGGTGTTCAACATCTTTGAAAACAGGCCACTTCAGCTTAGGTGCCTAAACATGGATTTAGGTGCCTCTCTAATTTAAGATCTACTCAGATTTGACAGTGTGGGCTTTTAAAAATGTATTTAAACAGGCTTTCTCTAATTTTCTGTAGCAACATCCAACATGGCTGTAAAAAGTATAAGGGTAGACTTCTGACTTGCAAATAAAGATGGTTTAGGTGCACTAGAAATTCAGCTATTTAATATATATTGTGTGTGTGTATTTGGGAGTGAAGGGCAGAAATGAAACATACTAAGAAGCCATAATTTGGTGGGGGGGTTGTTTTATTTTGAAAGGAAAAGTTAGTTTTTATATTTTTCCAGCATGGATTTTAATGAGAAAAACTTTACTGTCATTTCTTCACTGTCAGCATCAGCTACTGTAATTTGCTCATGTAATGCATTGTGGCCCAAAGGTATATTGCCAACCAACAGAACGATTTCATAACAAAAGAATCAATAGCTCATTAGTTTTGGACTCAAAGTAGTTTGCATGTTACTTGAGACATTTCATTACATTTAGGAGATTATTTGCAAATTAAAACCATCTTTGGATCAATCCATTGAATTGTCAGCTAATCTTCTTAAATTAGACTTTGTTTCAAGATTCATGTAAAAAGAATATTAATTTTCTTTTTGCAAAACATGTAGTAGAAGATTAAACTGGTTATCTAAAAGCTTGGATGATGATGTTAACATCTGAGCAGTTGTTCCTCCTGTTCCATATAAAAAATATCAACAGTATATATAGTGGTAAATATTAAGACATTTTTTGAATGATTTGGTCTGACAATTCCAACATGCTGTTCTGCAGTAACTCGATCCCCCTAAGCAGTGTTGTTTTGTTATTTCTCTTGCCCAATAGTTCCAGTTATAACAACTTCCTGGTCTAGCTTTCTATTTGAAAGAAATAGTGCAATGTAGAAGTACAAGCTAATAAGACATTGAAAGACTACACACATGTTCTGAAGTTGTTTTTCCAAGGCATTTTAATATTTCAGAAAATGTCAATATTTTGATGTTATTGATCTACTATAAGAACATATTAATAAGGGCCTAGCTCTGCATTCCTTCCACAGGCAAGTAATCCTTATGCATGTGGCTAGTCCCCTTGATTTTAATGGCTTACTTAGATTGGAGGCTTGGGACCCATATTTTTCAGCAAGTCTTTGACTTACTGGTAATTAAGGCCTCAGTTCTTTACTGTGGGCATGAGCTGATGGCTGTGCCTGCACACTGAAATCAAATCTGAGATCCAGGGCTGCTTTTTTCATGGTAATGCCACATCCTCTTCCCAACACACAACGGGTATGTCTACATTTCCAAGTTAGTTTGAATTAAGGAGGTTTAATTCAAACTAAGTTAGTACCTGTCTACGCTAGGCTTCATTAGTTTGGATTAAGGAATTCCTTAATTAGAACTAATGAAAGCTTAGTTCAAATTAGTAAGCCCTGCTGGTTAGTTTGAGCTAAACCCTTAGTTTGATCCTTATTTCAGACTAAGGACGATTTAGACGCTTAGTTCAAACTTAATGAGTTCAAGCTAAGGGCAGTTAGTCTACTTTGTTAATTCGAACTAATTCAAACTAACAGTAGTTCGAATTAGTCCACATTGTTTATTTGAAGTAATAAGTTTGAGTTTAATTCAAACTAAATTTGAACTTATTTGTTTGAATTAACAAATTCGAACTAACTTTTCCTAGTGTAGACTTAGCCAACCTGAATAGCTGAGATGTGCTCTGAGGAGGGCTCCCTGGGGAAGAGATGCCACTCCCTCAGCTATGGAATAACTGCTTCAAGGCAGCAGCTTGCTTTCATGCCTTTTGCATTGGGCCTAAACCTGACAATAGGAGCAATAGTTCTGCAAACACAGCCCCCACTCCTTCACTAACGATGTCCCTGCCCTTATAAGTTGCTGCTTCTGAAGGAGCCTGTATCTATCATTGTTTTCCTGTCTGCACTGTCATTAAATTGTACCCGCCTCCCCAGCAAATGCAATGGAGCCACATAGGTTCCACTTTAGTCATGGCCTTCTATGCCTGAAAGGAAGAGAGGGGAGTTTTTGCTCCAGTGCAGTTATTGGGTATGTTTACACTGTGTGTTTTAAGTCAACTTCAGGGCCCTTAAGTCGACTTAAACAAAGCTCTGTCTACCTTGCAGGGCAATAAGTCGACTTTAGTATCGGGTAAAGTTGACTTTATTACTTCCGCTTATAAAGTCAACTTTACAGTTAAGTTGAATTTATTAAGTTGACTTAAGGCAATGTGGACTCACTAAGTCGACTTAAAGTTGACTTAGTGCAGTGGGGCTATTAAGTCAACTTTATGAAGTCGACCTAATGTAGTGTGGACTCACAAAGTCGACTTAATAAGGTCTACTTAAAGTTAACTTAGCTTTTACAAAGTAGACATAGCCATTCTGTTTACCTGAAGTAATTTTGGGTGCATAAAAATCAGAGGTTCCCTGAATATTTAGGCAGTGATGTTCCTAAAGCATCTTTTTCAGCATCTGGGCTTGTATTATGTGGAGCATATGCACTAATAACACTAGCGCACATGCTGCCTTCAAACTGAAAATGGCAACTATCTGGCGTCAAGGATAATCCTGGCAAATGTGCAGACCTTCAGAACAGGCATGCACCAAATGAAAGGTCTGACCACTGCCAGTCAGAACTGTGCTCTCCGTGTTCAAATGCCACCATGTCCTCGAAATGTCACATATATCAGTCTTGCCAGTTCTTCAGCCAGGAAGAGCCATTTTTCTAATAGTTTGTAAGAGTCAAACAACCCATGATCCCTTCTTCAGATGCTAATGTTGCTGCAGAAGTGGATGAACAGTCTCGATATCAGGGGCTTCTCTGTCCTGCCCCTCCCCCACATTTGTGGAGGAGCCATCATCATATGGTCTGACTCCTCTGTGTATAGGAGAAGATTTAAAGGAATACTGAAACTTGGTTCCATTGTGAGTAAGAGATGAAACTGCTATAGCAGATGAACCTGCCGAAGCTTTATGTCCTTTTCTTCTTCATATCAAAGCTTGAGATGCTTTACAGGGATGGCTTGCCAGGACATCACCCAACTCTCCCACTTTATCTGGGCTTGAGGCTGTCACTAAGAACAAGAAGCTCAGTGGGATGATTTTTTATGCCACGTTTGATGATATAGTGGTGTACCATTGGTCTCTGGTGCCTGGGACCAATGATGACTTTCCGTACCAACCTTTGCTTGATGGGGGGCCCTGTACTGTTGAGGGAATGGGTATGAACACTCCACTGGCACTCTGCTGTGCAGGAGAAGAGCGCAGCAGACCCCAGTGCGTGGGGTGGTCTAGCCATTTCCCACCCCCACCGCATATTCATAGAGGTTGGCCAGGAGCTGCTCCTGTGCTGTCCCTGGCCCCAACCAATGTAGCGGCTACTCCCACCTCCTGGTCCTTCCCCTTCCCTCCACTCCTACCCACTTTGGCTCAGTGCCCTGACCAGGATCTACTCCTGCCCCAAACAGAGTTGCAGCTGCCTGCCCCTCCTGTGTGGGCCTGGCCAGAGTCCCCCCCAGGCCATGATCCCCTCCTGCCTCACCCTCAGTATGCCACTGTGATGATGTTATATCCAGTAAATCATCCTAATAATATAGTTATCTTAAGAGATGTGAATGTGAGAATTTTGGCCATATGTATCTGGCCATCTGTATTTGAATTGGCATGGGGGTAGCACAGCTCACACAGCTTACCAAAAGTGAGATCAAATGTGTGTTTATTAGAATTTGCTTCTAAACATGGATTATTTTAATGGCTACCTGATTTTAGCAAGAATCACTGTAAGTATACATTTCAATATCCATTGGATGACAGTGTAACTTTCAATGTCATTCTAGTTCAGAAACCCTTGAATAAACTCGTTTTAATAAAGTCCCAGGGATTGATATCTATTGCATCAAATACTTTATTGATGATAAGGATTATGATGGTCAGTGATTACTAATAGTTATGCAACAGATATTTCTAATAAATATTCTATATTTTATGATGGTTGCCTACTACAGAGGAAGAGTGGATTTTATTTTTTGATTCTATTTCAGAGATTGCTAGAGAACAGGTGGACTAAGGAAAATGAAAAAGGAATGTTGGATTACATAAGATAAAATCAAATGAAGGGGGAGAATAAAAGAGGTGCAATGAAGAATGGATGCACGGAACAGTTATTGTCAGTGAAGAATGGAAGAAGTGGGCAGTAGAGAAAAAGAAATGCCTTTGAACAAACAATCAGGAGGGCCTCTAAGAATGATCAGTATCAATTATGCAAATAGTGCAGTGCATTGAAGAAGCTTCTGAAAGACATGATGAGAAATGTGTGTATGAGATTTGGAGGTCCTACTTGGACCAACACTGTCACAGCTTCTGCTAGTTTGAGACAAAAATGAGGAATATTGGCAAGACATTAATGCAGAAATTAAGTGCGAGGATGAGGATTTTTGTGAATTAATGAACAGATCCCCACCAAGATGTAAATTACAACTTAATCCAAAATGAGTTCAGCAGATAGCAGGCCAGTGACACTGTAGGATGTGATGCTTGTTATCAAATAGTTGAAAAATGATAAAGCACGTGTATCAAACTGTCCTGTAATGACCTAACAGTAGTGCAAGCATCAGTCTCAAGACAGGCTGTTTAAAAACTGCAGCACAAACCCCATGTTGATTGTGAGCTCTATGCTTAGATTTCACCAACCATTTATCAAATATAAACTTCATAGGCGCTATAACAGCCTAATCACGGAAACCCAAACATTCCTCTTGGGTACTCTCATCTGTCTCACCAGACAAGTAAGCCTCTTTTTGTCAAATATAGTCCCTTACATGAAGAATCACAGCAGTATTCAAGTTCCCAGTACCAAAGGACTACTCACTTGTCCCCCTTTACATTTCACCACAAAAGCAGTGCTTGTGGCCAATCCTATCATAAACTGTTTAAAAATAAACCAGGAGAGGGAAATGTGAGCTGTATATTTAGTTTAAAACATATAAACGTATGCACAAATGAAGTACAATCTTATATTTTAAAAAAGTAATGGAATTTTCTATAAAACATACAAGGAGTCCCATGGCACTTCCAAAGACTAATGGATTTATTTGTTATGTGAGCTTTCATGGGAGAAAATCCCACTTAGTTAGACACTTGAAGATGGAGAATTTGCAGAAATTAATGGAAGTTTCTATAATAAGCAAGCTGTTTATGTCCTTTAGGGCTTTCACAGTCAAAGCTGTTGGGAATCCCTTGATTATGCTTAGAAAATTTGCCCCAGAGTCCAAGAAGCATAGAGGTCTAATTCCTTCTTGTTAGGGGTTTTATTCCATTCTCCCAGTATGTTCTGAGGTGCTGACTCAGCTAATGGGTGAGGAATTCCCATGTATGACTCAGCTTCATGGGAGCAGGAAGGAAAGAGCAAAACAGCAAGGTTTTTTTTGTTCTCTTTAGTGTTCTACATGAGTGTGGTATCAGTGAGCTTTTCTTGTTGGCCAGGATGTAATAACTTCTGTTGGAGATCAGCACTTCATGCTTGTTAATGTGTCTCTCCTGTTTGGTGATTTACAGTCACAGAAGCTTATAACACCAATGTGCAAATACTGTCTCATATGGGATATATAAAAAAAAAAAAAAATTCCTCTCTCACCCCTATGGGTGGTATGTGTCATCCTCAACCTCGGGTCCTCTACCAGAGGCCTGGGAGTTTGAGGGTTCTGCGCAGTATCTTAGCTGTTCCTAGCACTGCACTCTTCTGGACAGAGAGCTCTGATGTTGTTCCTGGGATCTGTTGGAGCCACTCTCCCAGCTTAGGAGTCACAGCCCCGAGTGCTCCTACCACCACTGGGACCACTTTGGCCTTTACTTTCCACATCCTCTCTAGTTCCTCTTTCAGGCCCTGGTACTTCTCCAGCTTCTCATACTCCTTCTTCCTGATGTTGCTGTCACTTGGCACTGCTACATCTATCACCACCGCTGTCTTCTGGTCCTTGTCTATTACCATGATGTCTGGTTGATTGGCCAGTACCTGCCTGTCTGTCTGGATCTGGAAGTCCCACAGGATCTTAGCCCTGTTATTCTCCATGACCTTCTGTGGGATCTCCCATCTGGTCTTGGGAGGGTCTAGCCCATACTCTGTGCAGATGTTCCTGTACACAATGCCAGCTACTTGGTTGTGTCGTTCAGTGTATGCTGTTCCTGCCTGCATCTTACATCCTGCCACTATGTGTTGGACTGTCTCTGAGGCCTCTCTGCACAGTCTGCACCTTGGGTCCTGTCTAGTGTGGTAGACCCCTGCTTCAATGGATCTGGTGCTCAGTGCCTGTTCTTGTGCTGCTATGATCAGTGCCTCAGTGCTGTCTTTTAGTCCAGCCTTTTCCAGCCACTGGTAGGATTTCCCAGTGTCAGCTACCTCAGCTATCTGTCGATGGTACATTCCATGCAGGGTCTTGTCTTGCCATGGCACATATTCTGCTTGATCTTCTTCCCATGTCTGCTGCTGCCTCAGGCATTCTCTCAGCAGCTCATCTTTGGGTGCCATCTTACTGATGTACTCCTGGATGCTCTGGGTTTCACCCAGGACAGTGGCTTTGACACTCACCAAACCCTGCCCGCCTTCTTTCCGTCTGGCGTACAGTCTCTGGGTGTTGGACTTGGGGTGGAAACCTCCATACATTGTGAGGAGCTTCCGGGTCTTCACATTGGCAGCCTCCATGTCCTCCTTTGGCCAGCTCACTATACCGGCAGGGTATCTGATGACTGGCAGGGTGTACCTGTTGATGGCGTGGATCTTGTTCTTCCCATTGAGCTGGCTCTTCAGGACCTGTCTTATCCTTTGGTGGTACTTGGATGTTGCTGTCTTCCTAGCCTCCTCATCGTGGGTCCCATGTGACTGTGGGATGCCAAGGTACTTGTAGCTGGTCTGTATGTCTGCTATGTGGCCTGCTGGTAGTTCCACCCCATCAGTCTTGACTACCTTTCCTGTCTTTACTACCATCCGGCCACACTTCTCCAGTCCGAATGACATCCCGATATCCTCACTGTAGATCCGTGTCAGGTGGATTAGCGAGTCAATGTCTTGTTCATTCTTAGCATACAGCTTGATGTCATCCATGTAGAGGAGGTGGCTGATGGTAGTTCCACTCTTGAACTTGTATCTGTATCCAGTCATTGTGATTAGCTGGCTGAGGGGGTTCAAGCCAATGCAGAACAGCAGTGGGGACAGTGCATCAGCTTGGTATATGCCGCACTTGATGGCCACTTGTGCAAGCTGTCTTGAGTTGACTTCCAGTGTTGTCTTCCACAGTCCCATTGAGTTCTTGAGGAAGGTCCTTAGTGTCCTGTTGACTTTGTATAGCGCCAGACATTCACAGATCCAGGTGTGCGGCATTGAGTCGTAGGCTTTCCTGTAGTCAATCCAGGCTGTGCTCAGATTGGTCTGTCTAGACCTTGAGTCTTGGGTGACTGCTCTATCTATGAGCTGCTGGTGTTTTGAGCCTCTGGTGTTGTTCCCAATGCCCTTCTGAGCTGTGCTCAGGTACTGGCCCATGTGGTCCTGTAGCTTGGCGGCTATGATGCCTGATAGGACTTTCCATGTTGTGGGGAGGCAGGTTATTGGCCGGTAGTTGGATGGTGCTGTTCCCTTGTGGGGGTCTTTCATGATCAGCACTGTCCTTCCTTGTGTTAGCCAGTCTTGGTGGGAGCCTGCTGCTAGCAGCTGGTTCATCTGTGTTGCTAGGCGTTCATGCACTGCTGTTAGTTTCTTTAGCCAGTAGGTGTGGATCATGTCCGGGCCAGGTGCTGTCCAGCTCTTCATGTTCTTGATCCGCTGTTGGATGTTTGCTACTGTGATGATGATTGGTTCCTGTTCTGGGAGATTGCTGTGGTCTGTTCTCAGGTCCTGCAGCCACTTTGCACTGGTTTTATGAGTCTTCTCTTTCTCCCAGATGTTCTTTCAGTACTGTTCAGTTTCTGCTGGTGGTGGCTCTGCTGTTACTGTGTTGTTGCACTGCAGTTGGGAGTACACCTTGGCTGGTTCTTTGGAGAACAGGGCATTTATCTTTTTGGCCTCTGCTTCTCTAGTCTATCTCCTTAGCCTGGTAGCCAGTGCTGTGAGCCTTTGTTTAGCAGTCTCCTAGGGCTTCAGATGGAGTCAGGCCATTGTATTTTTTCAGTAGCTGCACATCCAGTTGTTCTTCTGGGTCTTCTTCTTGAGTCTGGGATGTAATGTGGAGTTGGTCTATCTCCAGTTGTGAGAGCAGCTGCCTCTTTACTATGTTGAAGCGTTGGGTAACTAGCTGTTTTTCAGTTAGTGTGGATGTAGGTCTTTTGTCCATCCAAAGTTCCCTCATACGTTTCATATATCCCCTCTCATTAGGTCTACTGTTGTAGCAGCATTCCGTCAATTCCAGCTTCTCTTGTCTCATCCATGCATGGTTTGTTCCAGTAGCCCACTTATCATCAGATTGTCCTGGTTCCCCAACATCTGGCGCGGACCTTGTTAATCTGGACGACGTCTGAGCCGGCACAACTTTCCTAGTTCGTGTCACTCTCATATTCGAGGTAGGGAAGTGAGGCATTAAGGGGTCTTTTGCCCAAGGACCCCTACTGGGAAGGTAGACAGGTATCCACGGGGATTTGAACCCCAGTCTCCCATATCAAAGGGCATCACTGTTAACCACTACAGTGCTCTTAAGCACTACACTATCCAGTCCTAGTCAGTCTCTCTCACCCCCCCCCATATATGAGTGAGATTAATGCATGCACCAACATTCAAACATTCAATAATGTTTAGACACTATCTTTATATAATCCTAATGGCTGTTTTAATATTTCAAACCCACTGGTGAACCCAACTGATTCCAACTCTGTATTTGTTAGTGTTCAGCTAAGACATTGAGACCTTGGCATGAGCTGGCACCTCGTTTGCTGACATCGGATCACTCAGATTGTAGGGGAATAGTGCTGTTGTTGGTCCCGTACTGTCTCAATCCAAAAAAGTGAGAAACAATGGGTATACTTTCCATCTGGATTGGCCTGCAAGCCATGCTATGTATGGTCTGTGGAATCTTACTGAAAAATAACTAGAGTGACAAAAGGAAGCTTGCATCACATTTATAGACTTTGCAGCCATTTTTGACTCAGTGCATCAATCAGAACTGTATAAACAGTTATGCTAGTAAAGTTGCCTGAGGATGTAGTATGCTTGGTGGAGGAATTGAACCATAGTACATTTAGCTGCATGAGGATCAATGGTTGTCCTACAGACCGATTTTCAGTAGAAGTGGGAATCTACCAGGGATGCATTCTCTTACTTAATTTTATTTAATGTTCTATGAGGCTAGTCTGATGACAAAGTTGATTGAGGTCAAAGTAGAGGATGAGAAATTTAAATATTCATCTTTTGAAGACGTTTGAGTATGTGCATAATAGCGGTTTGCTTGGAGAGACAACTGACTAACATGTGACTTCTTCAGATATAGAACTTTCTGATGTCAGTTGACTACCCAGGATATGAAACAACTTAACCATCCAATATTATAGCAATCTATGTGCAATGTTGGCAGCTCATTCATTTCTGTTCTTTAGAAGGCACACATAGCTAATCCTAATCCTCCTCCTCATATCTGGGGGAATACTGGCACCTCACTCCCCCAATTTCTTATATTTAAAATGAAATTGTTTCAACCATATTGCTCTCTTACGTTTCATTTCTGCAAACATTCGTCAGAACAAGATGTATTGGCATAAATGGTCACAGAATGCAAAATTCAAATTAGCAAGTGACTTTCAAATTAGTAGTAGGCCAGTTTGAAATTTGTATGTACATGTGTTCCTTCTGGAAGTAGTCATCTTGTCAGGGAACACAAACAATGCAGCATGACTTATCACAACTAATCAACACAGCCTGAGAGCAGCTACTGAACACTTGTTGAAGACTATTCATGATCAATCCCTAGACTGAAAACGGGGGGGGGGGCCCAAAATGGTAACACAGTAATTTTGAATAATTTACTTGTGGTTTCAGCAGACAGAAAGAAAGATTAAATGTATCAGATTTATTGATTTGCTATTTGAGAGAGGCCTTTTGGTTGCTTTTGTTTTTTGATGAAAATGTTATCTAATTGTAAGACTTTAGAAGACAGATCCTGGTTACACTGACGTCTATGGCAAAATTCCCATTGATCTGAATAGGGACATGAATCTGATTAGCTGTATGAGATAGATAGATAAAATATAAAATCACTCAAAGTTTATAATGCATTTTAACTTTGGTGCTCACTGTACTTTCCAGTAAATATGCAAATTTTAGGGTACAAATCAAATGTCAAAACTGTAGGACAATAAAGTGACAAGCTAGATATTTCTGACCACCTGTGTATTAGAAATGCAAAGCAGGTTTTAGTTCATAAGAATAGTCTGTCCAACAAAAACATTTAAACATTATTATTTCTCTTGATATGGTCATGATACAAATAATTAGTTCTAGAATCAAATAATAAATGCAAGAATGGGGGAAAGCTAACATTTTGTCTTTAAAATCTGTACGCCCTGGTATGATATCAGCTGTTTCTTCTTTTTTATATGTACTATCATAGAGATGTTTATTCTATTGAATGTCCTGAATTTATTATTATCTGTACTGTATAGTCAAGAGTCTTTTTAGGAGAATTGCTTGTTAAAATAATCTGTCATGTCTTAGATCTGAAAATGTCTTTCAGTAAGTTTGTTTATGCATTGAAGATACCATAACTGTACAAATTCTGCAACTGTTATTATTTATATTGCAGTAACATCTTTGATCTTCACCCAAAGGCCCTGCCCACCAACCACTTATGTTTTACCATCTGCAAGCTGACTTTTTCTGCACCTCCAAATACATATCATAAGTACACATTTTTAGTGAAATATTAAAATAGGAAGAAAAATCTATATCTTTAAAAAAAAAAAAAAAGGAACACAGAGGTCAGCTGTTTCCAATGTAAATTCCCCTTTCTTTCTTTGCTCTTTGGTTGTTTATGATAAATTGAGAGCATCTTATCTGTGATTTGCTTACATAATGAGGTCAGTCTTTATTATCACATCACTGCTCTCCCTGGAAGGAAAAAGGTTGTGCGTTGGTTTCAGATTTTTTGAAATTATAGAGAAATATGCAGCTAAGTCGTGTCATTCTTGCAGGATTCTCAAAGCATTTCCATTTGATCCATCTTACTATTTTAAGAAGAAAGTATTTGAAAATCTGTGCGCTTCTTTTTGTCATACCATGGTGCTTTAATAATGCACATGGTGAAACTATGCTGATTTCATGATTAATGCCATACCTACCTATCTAGCAAGATAACATTAAAATGTTTCAGGGGGTATTTTCTCCATGTTTTGCATGCATGGAACTCCCATTAATGCTAATGGGGGCTATGCCATTATACACAGTGACTGAAGAAAATGCTGAAGGTGTGATAGGTACGTTATGTATGTCATGGCATACAAACTATAAATGGCAGACAAGTTTCTTGGGATCTAAATAATAGCCTAGTTAAAAAAATATGCAAATTGTGTGTAACATGCCGCAGGAGCATCGCTGCTTCAGGGCAAGACCTGGCTCAGGCCCTGCCCCCCCCCACCTCCTTGCCTCATTTCAGGGCTTGGACCTGACCCTGCCTCAGGCTCCTGTTGCCATGAGCAGCCAGGCCCCAGATCCCGGGCAAGGAACAGGGCCAGGAGCAGCAGCGTCGCCTCGGGCGGCCAGGCTCCAGATCCTCAGCCAGGAACGGTAGCGCTGCTGCTCCCAGCCCCATTCCTGGCCGGGGATCTGGGACCAGACTGGTGGCCTGACACCTGGGGCACTGGCGCTGGGACTTGGGGCACATGCCCCGTGTGCCAGGCGCCAGTGATGCCCCTGATATGCAGAGGTATTGCCATTACATTTTATACCTAAATCTTATTGCAGCTGCTGATCATTTTGTTAGATAAATAGGCTTATATTAATAGATCACTCTCTAAACTAGTGTCCATAATTTCAGTACAACTGGACTCAACACATGAATTTAATAATTTGGCATAAGCTGAAAATTGGCAAAGATGGCATTTCAAACCTTCCCAAAACAACTATTTCTAGAGGATGCAATGAGGATGAATCAAAACTTAAAGCAATATGGAAAAGGCCCTGATTCTGCATTTCTTCTGTACTTCATATGCACATTCAGTGGGTGTTTGTGGACATGAGGAATATAAATTGATATCCAGTGTTTGCTAATAAAACATCTGGCCCAGCTTCCCTATAAATAAGCAAGCAGATTTGGCACTCAAAGAGCGAATTTCTGGAAATATCACTACAATGGGAGCATAAAAATGGATTTTTAAGGCATTTTGCAGTATTTCTAGACTCAACACAAACAGGGTTGGATTAAATGGCCTGTGGACCTCAGGCCGCCCCCCCTCAGCCCCTGCCACGTGGGGCCCCACTGCAGGGGTCAGGCTCCCATCCCCCATTGCTGGGGGCCATGGGGCCAGAGGGCACTCCTGCCCTGGCCCTTCCATGACCAATCTGCCTGGGGAGAGAGGCAGCTGATATGTGGTATGGCAGCCTCCAATACAGACCCCCAGGAGTATGGAGGGCTGCACCAGGTTGGAGCAGAAGCTGTGCCAGCCAGCCCTGTCTCTGGATAGAGCAAAACAGCACTGGCCCACCCTGCCTCTGGGAGCAGACCAGCTGGCTGAGGAGTGGGGCAGGAGTGCAGACCCTGGACTCTGGATCCAGGGCCCTACTCTGCCTTCTCCCTACAGTGCCAGCAGGACAGGAGTGCTCCCAGTGCCTCTGCCCTGCTGGTGCTGAGCAGGGCAGGGGGCTACATGATTATTATAGAGGATTTAAGGGCTGGAGCCTGCTTCAGCTCCTATAGCCTGTGTCGTGATCTGGACTTAAACACAATATTAAAATAGAGATAAAATTTTTCAACAATTTTTATTTTGCCTGTGAAACTGGCAAAAGTGTAAATTTTGCATTTTCACACCAACGCATTAAATAATTTACTGCTGCTGCAAGTTTCTTTTCCTCTCCTGTGTTTTTAACAAGCTCTGATCAAGCCAAAATTTTCAAAGTTGGGTGTATATGTCCATAACTAAGAACGTAAATAAACGTAGTCCAGTTTCCAGTTGCTGATCAACTAATATTGAAGTAACAGCAGCCAAATGAGAGAATTAAAATGGACTTCTTGAATTTGTTCAGGAAAAAAAAAAAGTGATGATGCTGGAGTCTATAAATAAGAATCACCCCAGACACACACAGCATGACAAGTGAGAATTAGCAACTAGGGAATATATTTCTAAAGATAAAGTTAAATTGTAGGACACCGGGATACGTAGCAGCACATTTTGGAAACAAGATGCCCCTGCATTAGAGTGGCATTCCACTGAGATCAGTAGGACTTTGTGGAGGCACAGGTATTTGGAATTGGGATTGGGACCTAATAAGTAACAGAGAAGGCAAAAATATACTGCTCATTCTGAAGCTTTTAAAAATGTATGAAGCTGACATAAATCACTAATTTTTCAAAAACTTCTGTAAAATTTGTACCAATTCAGTTTTCATAATACATTGTACTATTGTGCTCTGTCCTTGATTGCCATTCAAGGCAACCAATTGCCTTCTGAGCACCATTAGTCAGGGAATAATATTTGTCCATGGGGTCACTGTTCTTTCTTCCTCCCTTTCTGTGTTCTGTCATGAACTAATCATTCAGAAGAATATCATGCTTTGGTTATGTGGCTCCTTTAAAACCAATCAGTAAACCAACAAGGATTCTGCCCCTTGTAAGGACACTGAAGGATATATTGCTGCTATTCCCATTTTATCCGAGTCTGTGATTTATTCTTGGGACAGGCACAGGATTGGACACCTGTGGAATGTTGCAATCAGGCTTCTTATCGGTAATGCCTAGGGAGAATATATTTCTTGGAGTGAGGCAGGGGTGTAACCAGAACTGAATTTTTTGTCAGTGCCTTCAGTAGACATGGTGTTCACAAACCTTTATTCATTAGTGAAACAGAGGCTGATAGAAATTTGGGATGAATTACCTAAAATCTAGTTGATTAGGCCTGCTTTCAAAGTGGCCCACCTGTAGTTATGGCACAGGGGTGAGGTACAGCTTTTCTAACTCTGTAGTTCAGCAGGGTAGAGGAACCTGCTTTGGATCTGTAAGGGCAAATTTTGTCTGGAGAGAGCCCTGTGTTGGGAAAGAGTCATCTTCTGTACAAACATTAGACATTTCCAGAGGGGTGGCCAGGGGCGTCGCTGGCATCTGGCATACAGGGCACATGCCCTGAGTCCCAGTCCCAGTGCCAGTGCCCCAAATGTCTGGTGTGCCCCCTGCCTCTCCCAGCCCTGTCCCTGGCTAGGTGTCCAGGGCTGGGCTGGCTGCAGCAGTGCCTGCCTCTCCTGGGCTGGGCAGCTTGCAGCAGCTGATGTCTTGCCCAGCCAAGGATCAGGGGCTGGCTTGGCAGTGTCAGGAGCCTGGGGTCCTGACTCTAGATCAGGGTCAGGGGATGGGGCAGCGCCTGGGTCTTTCCCCAAGGGAACGACATTCCTGGGGGTAGCCATGTTAGTCTGTGTATAGCAAAAATGAGTTGTGTGGCTCCTTATAGACTAATGGAGTTTTTCAGGCATAACCTTTCGCGGGCTCCAACCCATGCATCTGACAAAGTGGGCTGGAGCCCACGAAAGCTTATGCCCCGAAGAAATCTGTTACTCTGTAAGATGCCATGAGACTCTCATTGTTTAAACATAAGACAGAGTCTTTAACTTGCAGGAAAGATTTTCAAAAGAAATGAGGAAGATAAAACAAACAGGAATCTTGTTGCACTTTTAAAGATGAACATATTTATTTATCACATGAACTTTTGAGGGAGAAAATCCGACCAGACACTTGAAGATGGAGAACTTACAGAATGGGAGGAAAATAAATGCAGGGAAATGTAAGTCACAGGATCAGTTAAGTCTGGTCTAGCCAATCAAAGCCGTTTAGATTCAAGCAGTGGAAGACAGCATATTAGATGGAGGTGAGGTAAAATCACCTGCTGTAGTAAGAAAAGAACCTGAAATCTCTATTTAACCCTAAGGCAATGGCATCAAAGCATCTGGCAAAGTGGGATCTTCTCCCACAAAAGCTCTTGCAATAAATAAATTTGTTAGTGTTTAAAAGTGCCACAAAATTCCTTGTTTGTTTTGCTGAACTAGACAAACACCACCTATCCCTTTGGAACTTGAAAACCTGGGAGTTACCCTAGCTGAATTCTCTTATTTTAAGCTCTTATAAGTTCAGAATTGTCTTTCATGGGAATTTCAAGTCAATACAGAACATGTCGGATACAAAAGAAACCATGTATTAATCTATTGGTCAATCACTAAATTGTTTTTTTAAAATCCATAATCATCCATTATCTTTTTTGTTTATTTATTCTATCTGTGTTGAAATCCAGAAGTACTAAAGTTTTGCATTGTCATAAGCTATATGTTATGGTGGCACAGTAATATTTTTTACTGTCCAGATAGCAAGGAAATTGCTAACTGAATCCTTGCCTGGTGAAGCAGTTAGTTGCCTGAGGTCTCAGTGGTTTCACTTCTTTTAACATGAGGAAGTATAAAACTGACATATAAAAATTCCCTTGAGGAATCAGTCATAATTGTTTTCTGAAAAAAACTTTTTCTAAGTTTTTTGACCTATCCACACATTAATTTCTGTGCAATGAGCATATCCCCTCTAAACAAATTCTAGAGTTCCTTACAATCTTGATTCATAGCTGTTCATTTTAGTTTGAATATTGGATTTTTCCTCTGTGCCCATCTTTTGTTGTCCATGACATAATCAAATATTTCCACTGAGATTGAGTGCCATGTACTTTCTCCAACCATTCTTGTACATTATTGGTATTGGTAATGAACCTTTTCTAGCTTCCTTTCAATAAAACCATCCAAATATTTCATCCACTCACCACTAAGAAGTTTATAATTAGTATTATTTGGTGAAACTAGCATCCCAAATTCATTAACAGAGAATGATGAAGTACTGTTAGCAAGGAATTCTTTCAGTCTTGTGCAACTGTGTAACACTGATTTGCAACCTTTAATTACAGTGCTCATGAGTTTCTGCACTTAAAATGTTTAATTTCTTCAAGTATGCTATCATTACAAGAAGAGAAGATGTTCATGCTGTGGTGATTGGTGTTGCCAGATACAAAGTAGTTGGAGCAATTACAAATATGTAATGACATATGTGCTAGCAATAACGATTTGTGTCAGGCACTGAGGTCACTATCAAAGTCTCTCCAGCTGCATTGAGCATGTCAGACCTGAGGGACAACAATTCCATGAACAGGGAGAAAGATAACAAAAGAATGTCTGGTAGTGGAAAGTTTATTGTATTAGCTAATTAAAAAGACACTGCCAAAGATGTGCAGACCCAAATTTGAGCTGCCTAATTTGTCTCTTTGTCTGGTTACAAAGAATTTATAGGTTTTTTGCTAAGTATTTAAAAAGTTGAATTGCTTGCTCTTTTTATTCTAAAATAAAGTCAAATAGTAATGTCTGAAACCTAGTACTACTGAGCAACAAGCAGTTCTGCTCATACATGCATTTGGGCTGTTAAGGCTGATAAAGAAAGATTTCATTTTCAAACTTTCGAGTGTCAGATATAAATGGAGATGGGGAAAAGTGAGTTTGAAAACAATGAACACTAACTGTATTTGTTGAGGAAGAGGCTCTAAGATAGATGGACAGATTCACCATGTGGTCAACTGTCACAATTTTATTGTCATGCAATATCCTTTTTAAGTCTGTGCTCCAGAAAACATGAATATTTTGGAATCTTAGCTGTCATTTTGAAAAAATGGTTTCTAGCCCTCATATTTATGAAGAAAATCTGGAAGATATGATCTCCCTGCCCACTTCCCCCCTCCCTGCAAAGAGGCTTAAAAAAACCCCTAAATCAGAAACCCAATGTTTATTTGAAAAATGAACTAACAAAAAAAAACCCTCATGCTTTTAAGAAAATCTTATAATTGTTGGTGGGTGGCCCAACTCATACTTTTTAAACCCAGCAGTTTGGCAGTACTGTGTTATGATTTGGAAATACTGCATTGTGATCATTTAGTTGTTTTTTTTCCTGTATAGCACATCATAGAATTTCATTTATGAAGTAAGAGAAACCTTTTATAATGATTCTGTGGTCCTAAGTGAGCTAAAATCCTATTAGTGAGTCCTGGCAAAAAAACTTGTAAAATTTACCAAGAGTAAATATTTGTTTTGGGTTCTTTTTTTAATCACTATATAGAAGACAGTAGTCTCCAAGGCCAAAAGCGCAAGATGAGATGATATAAAGGCTTGTATATAAGAAAAGTAAAAGCAAAGCAAGCTGGAGTGTAAATCTACACTGCTTTAGCTTCCTGGCCTCTAGCCTGCTGGACGGTTGCACCATCAACAATGGAGAATTGATTGTGTGAGTTTGACTAAGCATCAGTAAAGATGCACTCAGCTGAACTCTGAGTGGCCAGTGGTCAATTTATTAAGACCTACCCAGTAAGATGAGTAGCTCTGCATCAAAGGAAGGGCATTTTCCATAGACACAGCACAGTGGGGATACTGCAGTAAGTAGGTGCTAGGAGGTTGAAGGGAGATGCACAAGTTACTGTATGGAGCTTGTTTATCTCCCTTGGCCTGCTGCTGAAATCTGCCACCAGCGTAGACGTGGCCTAAGTTGCCACATGCACTAGAAGTTCCAAAGTGTGATTTGATGTACTTTTGCTGTTTGAATCAGTATTTGCTTGCTACATGGATAGGTCCGACATCCAAAGCAAAAAATAGTTTGCAATTATATATTTAGACTATATCATAATGGTTGTCAAACTTTTTTCCTAGGGACCCAGTAGAAAAAAATAAATCATTTATACTCATGACCCAACAATTACATTTTTCAACAATACATTCCAGTCTTTTGGTGGTGGCACCAGGGGGTGGCTGTGACCCAGAGCCTGAGGGTCTCCAATCCAGTATTGGGTCCCGACAAGAAGTTTGAAAGGCACTGTCATAATGCATATACAACAGTGGTCAAATTAAGGTACGTCCTAACTTTTGAGTGCTAAACTTCAACATGGATAAATGTAAAATAATGCACTTTGGAAAAAATAATCCCCATTGCATATATATAATGTTAGGTTCTAAATTAAAGTTTAGACCCTATAATTATATATATGCAATGGGGATTATTTTTCCAATGTGCATTATTTTACCACTCAATAAGGAGATCTTGGATTCACCATGGGCAGTTTTCTGAAAACTTAAGCTCAGTCCTCAGCAGTGATCAAAAAGATTAACTACTAGCTACTAGTAAAGAGATAGAAAATAAGAGGATATCATACAATTATATAAATCCTAGTATGCCCTCACTGTGAATATTGCATTCATTTCTGGTCACTCCATTAAAAAGGATATAAGGAACTGGAAAAGGTTCAGAAATGGGTGGCAAAGATGACCAAAGGTATGGAAGGGCATCCATATGAAAAAATACTATAAAGATTTGGGCTGTTCCTCCTACTGATGAGACAATTAAGGGTGCAATATTGTATAGGTCTGTAAAATCATGAATGGTGTGGAAAAGGTGATAGAGAAGTGTTATCCTTTTCCACAATAAAAAAAAAACCAAAACCAAAAATGGTATCCCCTGATTAATAGGCAGCAGGTTTAATGCAAACAAGAGGAGGTACATTTTCAAACAGCACACAACTACCCTGTGGAACTCATTGCCATGGCGTATTGTGATGGCCAGAATTATAATTATTTAATTAAAAAAAACTAGATAAATTCATACATGGGTCCAGGATGATGATGATGATGATCATCATCATCATCCCAGATGGCCAGGGATGAAACCTGGTAGTCAAGGCAATTCTAAATCTTAACTGCCAGAAACCAGAAGGGAAAGATGGGCTGGATCATTCCCACTACTCTGTTCTGTATGTTTCCCTGAAGCTCTGCTACTGACCACTGTCAAAGACAGGATACTTGGCTAGATGCACCAGTAGCCAGGCACAGTATGACAAGTTGTTATAGTCTTCTGACTTGGAAGTTTTAATAAGGTTATTTCAGTGTAGTTGTCTTTACATTTATGGTCTAGTTATTAGTTAGTCCTCCCTGGAGTGAAAGGCACTGAACTAGAGTGTCTACTGAGGTCCCTTCCAGTTCTAAATGTGTGTGATTTTTCTAGGGTTCTAAAGAAAGCAATCTTGAAAAAACAAAAATTCCATCATGTGACATCAGACACAGACACATACACAGAGAGAGAGGACTGAAACAGTTAGATCCCTAAGACCACTGCTATTTGAATTAATGGAGTAAAAGATAGCTGTAATAGTTTGTCATTGTCTGTATGGATGGTGGTAGATGGGACACTTAGCCATTGGGTTTAATATATATTTCCTGACAGCAGAGGAATGGTGAGACTCAGTGATCCTGGCTCGATTGTAGGCTGTGGAAAAGGAAGTACTCTAGTGCGCACAGACTCTTCTGTCCATTCCACTCCCTGTCTTACTCCTGTCTTTTCCCCACCCCTGGCTCATAGTTTAATTCTCATAACTTACCCCCAGGCTTCACTCTTCAAGTTTCGCATCCCCAGGGTTCTAGTCCAGAAAATGCCTTTCTCACACTTCTGGACTCACCATGTTCATCTCCTTTCTCCACTCATAGTCCCAAACTCCATGGCCAACCATGCCCATTCCTGCCACTCCCTGTCCCTAGTCTCCTTGCCCAGCCAAATACCCATAGTCCCCGCCTTATGGCTTCTTGTCCAATCAGTGTCTCTCACGACATGGTCTCCAGTCAACCCCCCCCCCACACTTCTGCCTGCATTCTCCAACCAACTGTCTCCTAGTTTCTGACTCACATTCCAGGCTCCTCATAGAGTCTCAGTGTCCCCCTTCCTTTGGTGCCTTGTCCCAGGCTCTGCCCATTCATTCCCAGCCCACTACAGCTTCTTGCAAGATCAGTATCCCCTCACTCCTTCTCTTCACCATGCTTGTTCTCACTCCCACTCTCTTACCCACATACTGTCTCCCAGACCCCCACTTTTTGCCTCTCCTGGTCCAGTCATTCCCAGTCTGTCCTGTCCTAATTTCTCTCTGCACCCATGACAACACATCTTTAGTATATACAGTTCGGATACCATAGTTATCTACTATGAAAAGGTATATACCTGATAATACCCATTTCCTTATATTTAAAACATTTTCAGTATTGAATATTGTGTTGACAGCAGACATTCCCACATTTTAGGGGCTTGGTGTCGATGCTTGGTATAGAATCATAGGGTTGGAAGGGACCTCATAGGTCATCTAGTCCAACCCCCTGCCAGAGGCAGGACCACTCCCACTAAACCATCCCAGTCATGGTTTTGTCCAGCCGGGCCTTAAACACCTCCAAAGATGGAGACTCCACCACCTCCCTTGGCAGCTCATTCCAAGGATTCACCACTCTCCTAGGAAAAAAGTTTTTTTCTAATATCCAGCCTCGACCTCCCTAACCGCAACTTGAGACCACTGCTCCTCGTTCTGTGCTCTGTTATTACCGAGAACAGTCGAGCTCCATCTTCCTTAGAGCATCCCTTTAAGTAGTTGAAGGTTGCTATCAAATCCCCCCTCAATCTTCTCTTCTGCAGACTAAATAAGCCTAATGCTTTCATTCTTTCCTCATAGGGCTTGTGCACCAGCCCTTTAATCATAGAATCATAGAACCATAGGGTTGGAAGGGACCCCACGAGGTCATCTAGTCCAACCCCCTGCCAAAAAAAGCAGGACCACTCCCATTAGATCATCCCAGTCAGGGTTTTGTCCAGCTGGGCCTTGAACACCTCCAGAGATGGAGATTCCACCACCTCCCTAGGCAGCTTATTCCAATGCTTCACAACTCGCCTAGTAAGGAAGTTTCTCCTAATATCCAGCCTGGACCGCCCCAGCTGTAACTTGAAACCATTGCTTCTCGTTCTGCCCTCTGTTACTACCGAGAACAGTCGAGCTCCATCCTCCTTGGAGCAGCCCTTCAAGTAGTTGAAGGTTGCTATCAAATCCCCCCTCAGTCTTCTCTTCTGCAGGCTAAATAAGCCTAGTTCCTTCAGTCTTTCTTCATAGGGCTTGTGCTCCAGCCCTTTGATCATTTTTGTTGCCCTCCTCTGGACTGTCTCTAATTTGTCCATGTCCTTTTTGTAGTGGGGAGCCCAAAACTGGACACAGTATTCCAGATGTGGCCTCACTAGTGCAGAATAGAGGGGAATGATCACATCCCTCGATCTGCTGGTAACACTTCTTCTGATGCAGCCCAGTATGCCATTGGCCTTTCTGGCAGCAAGAGCACACTGCTGACTCATATCCAGCTTCCCATCCACCATGACTCCCAGGTCCTTTTCTCCAGTGCTGCTATTTAGCTGATCACTCCCCAGCCTGTAGCAGTACATGGGGTTTTTTCGTCCCAAGTGCAGGATTTTACACTTGTCCTTGTTGAACCTCATGAGATTCCTCTTGGCCCACTGCTCCAATTTGTCTAGGTCTCCCTGAATCCTGTCCTGCCCTCCAACGTGTCTGCTGGTCCTCCCAGCTTGGTGTCATCTGCAAACTTACTGAGAATGCAGTCTATTCCATCATCCAGATCATTGATGAAAATGTTGAAGAGAACTGGCCCCAGGACCGACCCCTGGGGCACACCACTCGTGACTGGCTGCCAGCTAGACATGGAACCATTGATTCCAACACGCTGAAACAGTTGATCTAGCCAGTTTTCTATCCACCTTATAGTCCACGCATCTAACCCATACTTCCTTAATTTGCCAATGAGAATGCTGTGGGAAACTGTATCAAAAGCCTTGCTAAAATCAAGGTATATCACATCAACGGTTCTTCCTGCATCCAGAAAACCAGTCATAGAAGGAGATGAGATTGGTCAGGCATGATTTACCCTTGGTAAATCCATGCTGACTGTTCCTGATCACTTTATTTTCCTCTAAGTGTTTGAGGATGGATTCTTTGAGAATCTGCTCCATAATTTTTCCAGGGATTGAGGTGAGGCTGACTGGTCTATAATTCCCCGGATCCTCCTTTTTCTCTTTCTTGTAAATAGAAACTACATTTGCTTTTTTCCAATCCTCTGGCACCTCCCCCCTTCTCCATGAGTTTTGAAAGATAACGGCCAGTGGTGCTGCTATCTCATCGGCCAATTCCCTTAGCACTCTTGGATGCAGTTCGTCCGGCCCCATGGACTTGTGCACATCCAGCTTCTTTAAGCAGTCCCTAACCTGACCTTCCATCACCAAGGACCTGTCTTCTTGTCTCCCATCTGCCACACCCATGGTAGTGGGCTGGGAGCTGACCCCACCCATGAAAACCGAAGCAAAAAAAGCATTGAGCACCTCAGCTTTTTCCTCATCATGCTGACATCTGTATTGGAGTTTCCCGAAAGAAATGCAGACATAAGTTAGGAAATTTCTGTAAATTACCTCAGTGGAGTGGCTTTGGATTTACACCAAGATAACTGAACAATTTGGCCTCTGGAGCTTGGAAAGTGGAAGTGGGGTACTGGAGCTGGTGTGAGTTTACTGAAAATTAGAGCCAGTAGAGCAGAGACTAAGAAATTTGGATATTGTGACCAGTAGAAGACAAGAACTAAAACTTGGCCCTGGCATAAACACACCAACCAAGGTGATGCTGGGGCCACATGGTGCAAGAAGTGCAAGGGCAGAACCAGGAGGGAGTAGCTGCTGCACTCCAGCTGGGGCGCCACCTGCTGGCACTGGGGAAGCGGGCGCCTCACAACAGCCAGGATACTGCCACAGTGCCCACATAATAGGATTTGGGATAGGGTTGCTGGGATGAGGTATTGGCAACAAGGCAACACGTTCTGTGACTTACACCTTGACTCTCACCTGGCACTGACTGCCAGCCATTTCATGAGTGCTGCCATAGCACTACTTACAGGGTGCATGTTTTATGTGCTGCAAAACCTGCTGGTTTTGTTGTGGAAGTATCGTCTTTATGTGTGCTTGCTGAATGCTGAACTCCTTTGGGCATGAAGCTTTCACATTTTGAATGGGTCCTTTATGCTGTGTGCATCAGATGCGCTCTGGGATACCACATTTTTATTTGTGTGAGTAATGCTCTAGGGAACTGGGTTAGGATGAGGCGTCATTAGCAGTATCAAGACTTGTGCTGCTGTGGTGTTTGTTTGCTCATGCTTCCTGCTGCTGCTTGTTGTAGCTTAGCAGTGACATGACCTAACTATGTTCTTGATCCAGGAACTCTTCCCTGTATACTAGTTGCTGTATTTTGTATGGTCATATACATTTTTGTCATCATTGGCCTTGGAGAATGATCTGTTTATTCGCAGTGGATTTCACTCAAAATTTACATGGGTGTAACTAACATCAGATATTGGACTTCAGTCTTAAATAGTATACTTTTTGTGTGCCTAATCTATGATATTTAGGTGAATGCCCTGCCTAACTTCTTATGCCTGGGATTTTGAAACTGTTATGTAGATTTAAAGCATTTTAACTAAGTAAATTTTATATTTTTAAATGAATGTACTAATATTTTTAAATATTGAAATTCAAAATATTAGTGATAATATACTTACCACAGATAGAGAGAGATCTGTACACATCTAGATTACTGTAATCTGGTCATCAGTTTATTGATTTGAAGCCCTACAGGATGTCTCACAAATTCATGTGATGTACCATGATGTTAGAAGTTTGCATTTTGATCTCTGTGCTGAAGGATGTGTGTCAGCTCCCTCCTGGTTACACATCTGAATATGTTCAAGTGCATAAGTCACCAGAGATTTGTTCTCACTAAATTGGCTCCAGAATCATTTTCTAGAGTAGCATACTTAGGATTTTTTAAAATTTTTTTTTTATTAATAGGGATGGGGGAAGGAGAAGAGAAGCCACCATTTTGCAGAGACTTCCCTTATACTCTTGAAGTTTCCCTCTGGTTGACAAGGCAGTACTGGCTTCACAACCGAGTTGTGCCAAGAGCACCCAAAAAGTGGTGCCAGCATAGACAAGGAACACGGCCAAACTGTAGATTAGTACAGACCCACTTTAAGGTGATATTGTCTGTTTTACATGTTTCTGTGGTAATGGGACCCTTGTCTAATAAAGAAGCTTATGTCTAATAATCAAATGACTTCTGCGTGAGCAATGAATATTTTGATACACTATGAAACCACCCTTTCTTTGACTGGTTCTGTAACAGATTTAGTCTTAATTCACAACTACTGGCTGGCCCCCTTCATGGTCCTTTAGGAGCCATGTTAATGTTGGCTGAACCCCTTATAGTTGTGCAGTGTTAGTGATGGATAGAAGCTGTTAATGCTGCTTCAGATTGTATTAACTCCTGATCAGATTTCCATTTAGAAGTCTGCAGGGTCAACAAGAGATAATTCTGTGGTGATGGCTGTTCACCTCATCCATTCCCTATCCTGCCAAATCAGAGCAGAGTTCTAACCCCACAGAGTTTTTGCAGTGCAATGTCTGTATAGCTCATATAGTAGAAAATGATACCACAGAGTATTTGTTTTCCACTTTCCACATGACCAAGATGGGATCTGCCAAGTTAAGTGCCTTCACTCACACAGGAACTGAATGGGGTGTTAGCACAACAGTTTCAGCCATCGCCATTAGCCTTGCTGAACCACAGCACATGACTGCCAGCTTCCTTTGCCCCTCCTCAGTCACTGGATCACCTGACATAACTTGAGAGGGGTAAGATTTTCCTCTTACACTATCCTTGCTGTTAATTATCAGCAATTGGCTGTGCACTGTTTACAAACAAAACATTTGGGGTTATTGCCATCACAGACTTGGAATCTCAAGGATACAATTATTACCTTATTTCCACTGACAAACTAGAGATACGTAGCAGAGACCCTCTTGTAGCTATGATACAATGGAAGGATAGGTGTAGTTTATAGGACACACTTCTGGAATTCATTTTCTTAAGCCATTCATGTGCTCAAGGGACTTAAATTTTGTATGGTAACTGGTGGGGATCTCAAATTATGTGGCAACTGGGAGAATCTGGGTGGTTTATAGAGACAGAGTATAGGTTTATATTAGAATATTAACTTTAAATCTTATAATTTTGTAGGGTTAATTTTTTTCTTTTTTTACATTGTAAACATTCTATTAATGTTCTTATGTTCTTTAACAGTGCAGTGTATTTTCAACCATCTGTATGTATGTGAATTTTATTTCCAACATCTTTAAAAAGTTTAATGTGTCAAAAGAATGTACAGTATAGCAGGGGCAGATGTGAATTTATGGCCATTAAGCTGAATTTTACTAAACTTGTACATGTTCTAATACTATTTGTCTTTGTTAATATGGCCTGTATATGCCGTGGTTTATTGTACAGTTTACATAGGACTTAGGTATGACAACTGAAGTGCTCATATATGCTATAAATTAGAGAAGGTTTCCATCCATGAAGAGGCCTCTGACAGTTTAAGAGAGTAGAACTAAAGCCAAAAGACAATGTCAAAACCACCCATGGAATGCACCTGATATTGAAAATTGTCTAGAATTCATAAGGCATGTGTACAAGATTATCTTTCAGGGCTTTAATCATCCATCATCGATATTATTTCCAGAGGTAAAAATATGTCCATTGGAAAGCTTTTAAGGAGTACGGTTCCTTTCATCTTTATTTTGAACCTCATTATTTTCCAGGATATGATTTTTTTTTCCTGACATGTAGCTGAAATGTTGTGAGAGTATGACAACAGCAACCCAATGTTCTGGCAATGTAGAAAAATGAAAATGTAAAAATGTCAAGAATTAAGCCCAGTGGCAAAGATAATTTTTTTTTCTTTTTTGTAGTAAAATGTAGTTACAGTGCTATCAAAAGGAGGAAGCATGGTCTTGAGATTGAGACAGTCCTGGCAGTTGAAAAACCTGGCTTCTACTGCAGACAAAGTTTATGAACAAAGGCAAGTCACTTCTGTTAGTCAACTTCTTGACCTGTAAAAAGAGACAACAATAATCCCTTCACTTGTGTATAGAGGCTATGTGAATCAATAATTGTAAAATGCACTGCAGTCCTTAAACATCTGCAAAATCTGAGGGTCTTAGATCTTCACTCATATCCATCTATATTATTAAGGGCAAAGCCACAAGTTCAGTATGATATTCAAATCCCTGAGTGTTCAGTTTAAAAAAAGTTCATTATTTAATAAAATATTTAATTCTACCACTAATTCATCTAAGTAGTTATTTCTCCCAGAACCCTGAAGATGCATCCTCCAAGAAGTTGGATGTTTGTGAATATTTCTGTTGAATATTGTGGTCCAGGTTTCCACCAAAGTGAACCTGCATTTGATCATGGGAAAATTAGTGCAAATTTATATTCTGACATCGTATCCTCAAGAATATGTTACTTCATATGGACTGTGGCAAACAGCCAGCTCCCCTTGTGGGTCTTGCGCTTCTGTCTCCTTTGTGAGTTAGGGCACTCCAGTTCCCTGTCTTCCTGGTGAGAGAAAGAGGCCCCTCCAGTGGGGTTTACTGGCTCGAGGGGTGGGGAGAGACACAGACCCACCCACTCCTCTGGGCCCCAGCTCAGGGGCCTTTCAAATGGCAGCTATTTGTTGCAGCCACAGTAGTCACAGTTGCAGCAGTTTCCCCTGGGCTAGTTCCCCCCTCTGGCTTTTCAGTTTCTAGTACTCAGTATCTCCAGTATCTGAAAAATAATTCAGTCCTCTTACTACTCTCCCCCTTCCAAGGGTCTGGTACCTTCCTCCACAGTTGTCTTGCTCCTCCCTCAAAACTTGCATAACACTCCTCAGCATGAAACAGTGCTTCTCCCCTCCACCTCCATCTTGTGCACTGTCTGTTTGTAGCAGGGAGGCTTTTAGCAGGCACCTGGCTAGATCTTAATTGACCTCAAGTTCCTCTGATTGCCCTGTAGTAACCCCAGCTAGCCAATAGGGAAGCAAGCTCTCAAGATTCTGCAGCTTATACACCTCCCTTCCCTCACTCTGAGTGCCTGATGTCCTTAATATCTCAGTACATATCCAGTTGAGGTGTGGAATAATCCTCTCATTGCTTTTATGAACACGGGGCGTAAGTTCTTCAGCAGGTGTAAATTTTAAGAACATAACATAAGAGTTGCCATACTTGGTTAGACTATTGTCCATCTTGCCTGGTGTGACGGAATGTACTTCGTGTCCATACCCTACGTATTACTATAGTAATCATTGTACAAAATGTTCTTTGTGAAGTATTATTTCAATTTGCTGGTCATTATTAGCCTGATAAAATGTGTGTGGCAGCATTGTAAGTGAAGTTATAAGATTCCACTGTGTTATTAACATATGTTCAAAGCTGAGGTTGGCAAATTGGTGTGTCCTAAACAAAGGAATAGTTGCTCTGCTTAATTTCCATTTTGGTGGTAAACAGAGTCAAAAGACAGGTGAGGAAAAAGCAGTAGGGAACATCCTTTCCCATAGATTTTTTTTTGGGGTCTCCTGGTACCCAACTGGAAATACTTTTCAAGATGGGTACTGAAACTATGAAAAAGAGGGTCAAACACCACAAGGCACCCCTCTCTCCCCGTCTATCACATTCATGGCCCTGAAGTAACAAAATGATGGATTCATTGGATTCTCTAGTTCCAGAGGGTTAGTGATGTTAGTCTAGTTCTACAAAACAAGCAAGGAGTCCTGTGGCATTTATGGTGGGAAACTTTGCTTGAATCTGATATAGTTTAAATTAGGAAGCAGTAGCATTTTAACTTTCTTTTCTTATAATCATTCTGATTTTTATGCCTCATTACTTGCACTCATTAAAAATCCTATCCCTTTGTAGTTAATAAATTTGTTTTTATTGTTTTATCTAATCCAGAGTTTTTAAATTGGAGTGTCTGGGAAGCTCCATTTGTGTAATAAGTTGTGTGCATGTTGTTTCTATTAAACAAATTATGGGCTTATGTTGTCCAGGGCAGTACAGGATATACATTTCTAAGGGAAAATGTAAATCCAGGAATGTGTTGGGATCACCTTACAGTATAACTGAGGCTGGCAAGAGCCAAGGAGTGGCTAGCTGACTGAAGCCCACACATACACAAAGCTGGGAGTGACTTGCATGCTGGTGGCTATGAGCAGTTGAGGATGGAAGCTACAGCAGAAAAGCTCTGAAAAGGGCACTCACTCCGGGTTAGAGGATAGGGGTGATATTGGGGTCCCTCAATGAAATTAATAGGCAGCAAGTTTAACACAAACAAGAAGTAGGCCAATAGAGATGGTGTGATATCAGTCTGCATTATATCCTAGTATGACACACCCACTCTTCTGTCTCCAACGGTGGCTCATATGAGATCCTCAGAGGACGTGTACAGAACAGGGCACTTATGAAGAGATCCACCCCAGTCTTCCGCTCCTTGCTTCCAGTTGTCAGAGGTTTACGGTAACCCTGAGCATGGGATTGCATCCCTGGCTGCATTGGCAGTAGCCATTCATGGATCTATCGTTCATGAACTTATCCATTTTTTTTAACCCAGTTATACTTTTAACCATCACAACATTCCTTGACAATGAAGTCCATGTGTTATTTGTACATTGTGTTAAAAAAGGCTTCCTCTTGTTTATATGAAATTTTCTGCCTGTTGATTGCACTGGGTGACCCAAATGTCATTGCTTCATTACCTCAGTTGGAGATCCGCCCCATACAATATGCTTCAGGTACTCTGCAGAAGTAGTGCTGCTGATATGTAGCTGTATATGCACAATACAGCATATTGCTGGACTAGCAATACAGTGATGCAAGTAGTGAAAATACGTGTATGGTCATAGTTTGTCATTATATCCTTTGTGGACTGATGTGAATGATGAGTGAAAATAGATGGTGATAAGCTCAGTGTAGAAGCCTGGAATATAAATGGAGATGACTGCCTATCATTTTGTGCATGCTTAATTATAGAATATAACCTTTGGATAAGGCCATCTAGTTGGAACATCTAGCTTTTGCATGCATGGCAAAATCAAGCTTCAAGAACCAAATTCTCTGCTGGTTAATGACACTGAAGGCAAAGAATTCATCAGCAGAGAATGTGACGTGGAATTTCATAGTATACCTAGTATAAATGTTCTGATTCCCATTTGGATACATATGATGCTGCTGGGATACAGTGTGGACTGGGGGACTGTTTTGTTCCTGTTCTCTGGATCAGGATACCTCTTGCACTTTTTGGATTGTGACCAATAGCCCCTTCAGGCTTTGCTCTCTCACAACCATTCACCTGTGAAGACACACCCAGAGTTACATGCAAACTCTTACAGATTGTCATGAACTGTATAGGGAGAGACTCCAGCAAATCCCCCCAACGCTAGCCTTGCACCCTAGAAAGGTACATTTTCATACTGCTCAAGCCTTCTTGATCAGAGTAAGCTCATTAATTAGTTCTCCACTTCAGCAAAGGACGGTGGACATGCATCAGCCTTTGTCATCTGAGCAGATTCCCCGAGCACTTTAGTAAAGATAAAGATCTCTAGTAAAGATAAGACATTGAAATAGTTTATGCACAACAGAAAGTTAGATTTTTAAATAATTACAAGAGGTAAGCATAAAGGTCAGAGAAGATTACACAAGAAATAAAAAGTAAACCCCATTCTAAATCCTAAACATTTTTAGACTAAGCAAGAGTTGGATCAAGCAGTTTTTCTTCCCCACTAGGCATAGTAAGTCATTTACAGTTCTTAATACACAGGCTGAATCCCTTTGCTTAACTTGGACCAGTTCAAAGTACTTTTCTTCCAAACGTTCTTGTTGCCTTCAGAGTCAGTGGAGGAGAAGAGAGAAGCAAAGTAGGGATGTCACAGTCCTTCATTTTATATTCTCTTTCAGGTGCTGGAGAGATCCTTGTTGTGCCATGGAGATTAGATAGCCCCCACCATGTGTAAGTCCTTTCAGGAATCTCTGGGAAGGGACTACTGGGAAGAGTAGCTTCTCCTTAATGAGCCACCAACACATGGCTGACTAGTCCTGATGTAAATCTGTCTTGTTAGTTTAGGGGTGGGCAATAATTTTCCCTGGTTGACTGGGTGGAGCAGCGGAGAGCTGGCTGCGGGGCTGTCTGGTGGGGAAGGGGATGGTGAGCTAGCCTCGGAGCCAGCAGAGGGATGGCAGTGGAGAGCCCCCCCGGGGGGGGCACCACAGCAGAAAGGGGGTGGCAGTGCTGGTTGCAGGGCTGGGTGCCAAAGAGCTGGCTGGGTTTGGCGACCAAGATCCAGCCTGGGGAGTCAACTGGCATGGGTGTGGAGAGCTGATGGGTTGTGGGGGGAGGGTGCAGGGCTGGCTGGGGACCAGGTGGCAGCAAAGACTTGGCCAAAAGGGTGGGGGAGTAGCAAACAGCCAGCCCCAGGGCAGAAGGGCAGCTGCTGGGTGGGGTGGCAGAGAGCTGGCCCCGGGACTGGGGGATGGGGGGGTGAAGAGAGCTGACTAGAAGGGCGGTGGGCCAGAAAGAATGGTCTGGCAGGCCAGATCTCACCTACGGGCTGTATTTTACCCACCCTTCTGTTAGTTGCTTCGTTGTTGCCATTGAAAGGCTATCTGTGGGGATCTCCTAGACTCATAACGTATTTCAATAACATGAAAACTTCATAACTTCCGGTAGAATGCTAACACATAATTCAACAGCACAGTAAGTTCAACAGATTGTGAGTTCTCCAATGATATCTTGTGAGGCATACTTCATACAAATCATTTCATAATCATATAACAGTGGTGAATATGTGGACATAAGGTGTCATTCTGAGGTACAGGGTGTTATCACATAGTGCTGGAATCTTCAAGCATTCCTGTTCTTGAAGACTTCATTATCTGACATGAGTGGAAATCAAACTCGTTGGTTATTAAGTTCTGCCAATTTATGGGCTCAGTAGAACTATTTTGGCATGTTACATAAGTTGCTCAGGAAAGAGACTCCATGGTGGTCCTATCTCTTTTTGCATAGCTATCTCCTGGGTATTTCTTGATCCCAGTGTGATAAAAGTACTGGGGTGAAGAGAAACTCTGGTGTCCCACCTCTAATGCTTATAATAACTGAACCAGATCTTGACGTCTTTTTAGGTTTGCCCATCACTAATATAAATGTTCTCATTTACATTTTAGTTTATGATTGCCAGGCTAGCCTCAATACTTTAACTACATACATCTCCAGCTTCTTTGTTCCTAGATCAGATTGTGTAGTGTACTGTCACGGCATCTCTGGGAGGTGACAGTTGTACACAAAATTAATAAATCAGCAATCTTTTAAAAATCTTGGTAAAAATTAACAGTAACTTGATTATGAATGATTCTGTAGTTTCTTTTAATTTCCAAAGGCAACAGGTCACATTGTGAACTAATGGACTACAAAATGTCATTTAAAAATAAAAGATTTGTTTGATTATTCAGAGGAGTAGTAAAACCATCACTAACAACTGTCCTGCATTTTTTCACCTTCAATTTGAGTCACTTTTTTACTTTCAATTTAAAAAGATTCTTGATGTCATGCTAAAGCCGATCATACTCAACTGAAGTCCATAGAAGCTTCTGGAATCAGTTTAGGTAATCCTGACAACAGTGGTTTAGGAGAAGAGACACTAACATAAGTTTTATTCTGGTACTGTTAATTGTATTGCTCTAAGGGAAGGTCTAATCCATGATTGCCAGTATGTTGGTGGTTTCTATTTTATAGTTAATAAGTTAACAGAAAACACCAGCGTAACTTGCTCTAACTGGCACCCACTTTGCCAGACTCAGCAGAGAGGCTGCAAAATGAATGGACAGGAAGAATGAACTATCAACTCACCCTTACAGATTGTGCTTCGTGACCAAAACTGAGCTACACTAGAAGGGTAGTGTAAGAAAATTGGCATTTCTGATGCCCTGTGTAGTACTTGTTCTGTGTGTAAGCATAGTACTTCAGTGTTCAGGCTAAAACTGCCAGTCTGGTTCCTTTTGCAACACTGCAGCCATCGAGATCTTATCTAGTACTTTTCACCACTAGATCTCAAAGTATTTTACAGAAGAGTTAGGTATCATTATCCTCATTTTACATACAGGCAGACTAAGGCACAGGGAGTGAAGCAAGTTGTCCAATGCCATCCAGCAAGCTTGTGGTAGAGCCAGGAATAGATCCCATGTCTCTCAAATCATTCCTATCTAGCTAGCCAGGCAGCCAGCCACAGGGCTCTGAATTAAAATAGATGCACTTAAATTAACTTCACATTAACAAAACATAATGAACAACTATAATAAAAATGTACAAACAAACAAACTAGCATCTCTGAATGCACATGGGGCGGTGTGAATGCTAAGTTTGAAGAGAACTAATCTGCATTTCATTTGTAATGAAAGACGTTCTGGGGCTCAAGTAGGTTTTTTTTACATTTAAAACTACTGCAACAAGCATAGAGGTGCCAGGGTTCAGCACTGGCATCCCTGGCACAAATTAAGCATTAGAATTAATCTAGCCCCCAGAAGAATTTAATCTCCCCTGAAGCCCATTTGTAGGAGCCCATGATTTTAAAGACATGTCATAACAAATGTCTGCATGAAGAAGTTTTATTTATTTATTTATTTTTAAAAAAACGAGAAGGTATTTCAGTAAAAGACCTGTGATTAGGGTGGCAATAGCAGCAGTTTGCCTTGATTGGAGGAGGCTTTGTTGGAGCTGCTGTGCTGAAAAAGCTGACAAGGCATTTAATCCGACTTTGTAATAATTGAAAATGACATGGCCTGTTGGCCTGGGATGTGCTTTTGGTTTTTATGGAGCTGCACCAAATCAGATCTTAAGGTGGAACCTCTGAATGGTGTTTGTGCAACCCAAGCTATTTCTTGCTGCTTTCATTCCATGAAGTAGAGTAATTACCAGTATAAACTCAGCACTACAACCTGGTAAATTTCTATCAGTGCCAGAATATACAAGATCATATGTAAACAAAGGAGGCTTGCATAATTAAAAAAATATATATATACAGGCAATTTTAAATGTCGTAATGTTGGTACTCGTGTTAAGTGAAATGTCTCTACAGCTGAGTGCATAGCTGCCAAGATTTTTTTCATTTGACAGGATGTGCCGATATTTAAATACTCCAAAACCCAGGGTGAGGGTTGGGAAGAGACATTTTGAACAAAAAGAGAGTGGAGCCTGTCCTCCATAACAGAGTGGAATGTGCTCTGGTAACTAAATATGATCAGCTTGCAATTCTGAATGCATTAAAACATTCTTCACTGATGTTTATTAATATTATATTGCCTGTGCTATAAACCCAGGTTATTGTTAAAATGATATTGCTCCCCTGCACTAGGGTTCATTGACCTAGAATTAGGTGTAAGATCAAACCCTTTTCCTAAGACTGGGTGTAGTGAACACACACAGACTGAAGTAGGTTTTCACAATGATGCACTGGTATAAATTTGAATTTAAATATACCCACTATACCTGCTGATGGTAGATAACAGCACTCTTTCTAAACACAATTAAATCCCTTTGTTATCAATTGTCTGCACCTGGAAGAACTATCAATGAGGCACAGCACTTTCAGAGCTGAACGAATAGTGCTTATGCTCAAGAGAGTGTAGCTTGATTCCACCAAATAGGTCAGGAATGGTCACAGTGGAAGCTTTAATTTGCTTTTAGGTCTTAATGTGTCAGATGAGAGGTGTGTTTGAGACCCCATTAGAAATGTCACTGGTGAGAAGATGAGAAATCCAAGAAAGGTTTTGATCAGCTGGGGCCTCCCCTAAGGAATCAAGGAGAAACGCATTAAAATGACGACTCTTAGTCTTCCTCCTTCTCTATTGTTTGAAAAGGCCAGAGCACTAGCCGGAAGGGCTGGCCAACTGGGCATTTGTCCATGAAACAAGAGAACGAGGCCAGAGCAACAAAGGGGGCCAAAGAGGAATATAAAGAGAGTTTAGGTATTGTTTCCTAGTATTCATACACTGTAAAATGCCTGGTTGGTAAGTCTGCTGACTAGAAAGGACATCAGTGCTGTAATTATTTCATGTAAAGTTTATGATTCATAATATGGAACAGGGTTTACATTTTCTTAATACTAAAAATGCTGTTCTCACCTTTCTTGTTGCTTGGTGCCTTTTTCATTTAAACTGAAAATGTGAGGGTACATACATATATTAATGCAATATTGTGCAATTATATCATCGTTCTGATTCAAAAGTCAGTGACCCTCCAGGCACCTTATAATAGCTCACACATCAACAAAAGGGATGGGAAGGGAATTTACAGATACTATGCTTGATTCTTTTCTCATATATCCCATTAAAAATTAGGAGCAATACCACAGAAGTCAGTTTAGTTTCCAGTGCCTGTAAGAGAAAAATTGGGCCTCTTATATGTCAAAATTCTTTGAGCATCTCTGGGTTTTGAAGTGAAACTAAAATGTTCTCCAAACTACATTGACTCAAAATGCCCAACTGAACCTGTCCTTCAAATGATATTTTCTTTGTTCTTTGGAGCACTTAATCAGCTAAGTCATTTAAAATATATTACTGTAGAGGCTCTCAACATCACCAGTATAGCAAAAGGTCTGTTAACAAATCCATTATGAACTTTGTGTTTGAGTGTTTCCTGCAGTAATTCAGTCATTTTAATTTGTTTTGGACTAATGCATGACTCAGACGTTCTTGTTCCATATACATTTTTCCCAAAAAATACATTTAAATCAGTTTAGCTCTTTTTGTTTGAAAAATCAAATCTTAAACACATTAAAATTGTTTATTTGGTTCACCAACCAATCTAAAGACTGAGTTCAGCTGAAGTTTGTGTTAGAATACGTAGATTATAACAATAATAATAATAATAATTAGTAACACTCACAGAGCTACAACTTCAAAAAAGACTGCTTGTAGTGCACACACAGTTTAGCTCCCATTGTTAAGTGAAGATGCACTTATTTGCACCCATGCCCATTTAGAAATCTAATGACATGACAACATCCACAAGTTAGGTAGTTAGGCATCCAGATGGGTGTAATTATGGGTGTAAAACTGTTTGCACAGCACAAAAGGTTTCCCCTTCCCTATTTATTTTCTACTCTCATTTAAAAGGAAAAAGAAGTATGATCTATTTAAAAAAATGATAAGAATAGGTCAACATTCTTCTCTCCATATGTTAATTTTCTGTTCTGTTATTCTATCTGTCTGTATGGAGCTCTTATTGATTTCAAATGTGCTGTAAAAAGTTTGCACCTTTGGACACACAACAAATGAAGAGATGGTCACAATGTAGTAATGTCATTGCGTTTGCTAGTTTAAGGGCAAAATTCTCTTCTTGGATCTGCCTCGTGGGACTCAAGTTTGGTAGTCTGATTCTATACTTATGGCATGGAACTCCTGATGGGAAATGTCACAGTGTGTTGGAAACAGTTACACGACAAATAGGCTATGTCCACATGAGGCTTTTAGTTTGAAACAACGACTGTTGTTTCAAAATAAAAGTTATGTCCGAACAATGTTTCTTTATTTCGAAATGACGAGACCCTGTCATTTCAAAATAACATCCATCATTTCAGAACAATAAAACCTAGGTTGTAATAGAAATAGTGGTTATTTCAAAATGGTTGTTTTGATATAATGCTGTTCAAACATGTTATTTCGAAATAATGGTTATTTTGAAATAACACTTTTGCCCTTCTCCTTCCCAGGGTACCTTCCTTTTTCTATATACTGGGTGCGGGCATGGCCCAGGGAGGGGGCCATGTTGCCACATCTCCCATGCTGCCCCTCTCCCAAAGCGAAGTAGCAAGTCCTGTGTCTGGACATGCTATTTTGCTTTGAGGGTTTCCCTTGTTTTGAATTAACATTTTCTTATTTCAAATTAAGTTATTGCAAAATAAGGATTTTATTTTGAAATAACTTATTTTGAAATAAGAGTTTTACGTGTGAACACAGCCATAGATACAACCGTGTTTAGCTGAGGCTGGAAAAGCTGTTTTATGTAAGTATTTTAATTATTTTGTCAATTTCCAGTAGAAAATTAATATCTCAACATGTAATTTCAGGTCTAGGCTGTTGCTAAGGTTGTCACCTCTGAGATACAAAGACCCAGGACACCCAGGATGATTGAGTCTATAAAACTGGATAGAGGACAGTGGGTAGGGAACACCTTTATGAATTTCCCAGTGTAGCTACTTCAAAGAGGAGGTGATTCTGGTAAAACCTGGACCTGCTTGATAGGCTCAGGTAGCATGGGCAGAGGAAATTGACTGGTTCAAATACAGAAAAAAGAAGAGTTGGAGCTGATGGTGAGGGGTGGGAACATTTTGGGACTAGAAGCTAGGATGTGGGATTGTGAACAGGCAACAGTAGAAACTAATGTTTGGTGTTAGGGAGTGACTTTAGGATTGTCTGAGCAAGGAGATGGGATTAGCATCCAGAGGGGGAAACAGGGAAGGTAGGGGAGTCAGTAGATGGAAGGAGATTGAGCTGCGATGAGGAGCCAAGAGAGATGTTTACTGGTGAGGCAAGGAGACTGAGAACCAGTGTAGAATGAGATAATGGGGGAGGGGAAACAGAGCTGACAGGCAGCTGGGATGCAGAGAGAGACACATGGGACTGGCTCTACAAAGACATTGGGAAAAGGAGCAGTGTATGGAGGAGGACACTATGGAGGGAGATTAGGGCTGGGAGGGAGCCAGTGTGTGTGTGTGATGACTTGAGGCCAGGGGAAAGGGCCCAATCAAATGAGTGGGTGTGTGTGATGAAAGGCACTGGCTATATAAGGAAACCGAGGACCAGGAGGTGGGAGTTTGGGGCAGAATTGAAATGAGTGGGCAATGAGACTAGGACTGAGAGAGAGGAGGTGGCTGGAATGAGTAGCTCTTCAGGACAAAACTGGATCATGAATGCCAACTATCAGAACTCTTATCTTGGCATAACTCACAGCACATGGCCACTGAGTGCATCACTAGCAAAAATGAGAAACGGAAAGCATTGCCGTCTACCCATAATGATGAGACTTCACTTAAAGGTAAAGTGTATTACTGTATTCAAGTGATCTGACACTTGTGCAATGACCTTATCATGGGTCATGAAGTCCTGTGTGTGAAATAGTTATGCTCCACCATAGTTTATTTGGCTAATACCTATTCAATTTGTGCTTTTTCCCCAGCAATGCAGCACTCTCTTCTTTCAGCCTTGCCCCTTTCTGAAGCACACTTTATAAGGCCATTTATAAAACAAGAGGAAACAAAAGTTTACATCCTTTTGTGCTATCAGAATTTGGGTACATACATCATTGATGCAGTTTCCAAAACCTCTCTCTGATATCTCAATGTAAGTATATACACAACAGGACCTGGAATTTTGCTCAGTGTTCACAATAAGATATTGAGTATCTAAAAAAGACTGCTGGACTGTCATTTAGCGAGAAGTACTATTTTCCAGAAGCGAATTCTTGTTCCATTGTTTTAGGCATCAGGTAGTCAGGATACATCTATTTTAAATAAGTGAAGATTATCTTCAAAACAGGGCCAAATTGTGCTTTGAATAAGTGTTGTTCCAGATGTATACCAGTCTTGCCAAGAACTGAATTTGTCCTTTCTGAAATTAGTTTGGATTTACATGAGAGTAATTGAGAAGAAGTTGGGCTCTGTTATCTGAAAATATTAAATAATAAAGTTGATGTAATCACTTCTGTTTGGATATTATTAGGGACATAAGACACTGCGATACAGTAAGATAACTTTAGAGGACCAGAAGGATCTCTTCTAACATTTTGTTTGTTTATTCTTCTTTGCATAATTCTCAGAAATTCTCCTCTAATAAAGCTATTATATAAATAAAAGTTAAGGCGACATAGAACATACATAGTACTGTGAGACAGATTCATAACAGTTAAAACTGTGTGTGCGCGCGCGCGCACGCACACACTCATGTTGAGTATATGTATAAATATATATTATCTTTATGCAAAATGGCCCCTTGACTTTTATCAACTCTTAGTATCTGCCCAAAGTATTTCTTTGATTGTGACCTTTAATATCATTTTTTTCAATTTGCTGTTTAGCAGCTGCCTTAAACATATTTCAAATAGAGCTGTTTAATAGAACCCATTATAATTCTCCAACCTCATCATAATCTATTTTTCTAACAGGGTCACCTTTAGCACATGATAAGATGAACATATTTTATTAACACCAATTCTTTTTATAAGGATGTCTAATTTGTAGTAGAAAGCTAAATGAAGAAAATCTTTATTATCTATAAAAGATACTTTAAAATCATACACAAGATTGAAAAAATACAAAATGGGTATTCCTGGATTAAAAACATAACCTAGTCTTCAAAATGTGTCCTTTCTTGAATAATATTTTGTAATCTTCCCATAACAAGTGACTCTAAACAACATCTAATCTGTCATGAGATATGGCATATGATTGCCAATGGTATAATATCTGTTTCTGCTGAAAAAGGATGTTTAAAATAGTTTCTACATAATTTAAATGTACTTTATAGTAGATTCATTTTAGGAAAGGCAGCTCAGAGTTCCACTGCTGGAGCTTTCTGCTAATCTTCTTCTATTGTTTTTTTTACATAGATTTATGAAATCCCAACATAATTATATTTGTTTGTATGTAGTGCTGTAAACTACTTTGATACGAAGAGAAAGTGTTTTTGATTCTCATATAGAAATGCATCAAACAGTTTATTCAATTTCAGTTCCATTTGTTTAATCTGTTAGTCAACAATAAGAATACAAAAAGCTCAACATGACTTTTGTTTAGCCAAACTCTAAAAATATAGATTATTTTTTTTAAGCTGGTAGGTTTATTCCGGCCTGCTCTGACAGAAGGGTGATAGGTTGCTATCTCTTAGTCTAATTAATACCTTTAATCTTTTTTAATGGTTAAACAGTCTCCCTTTGGATGCAAGGCAGAGTAGAGATAAAGGCACATAAGGCTGGAGGTTAATCCCTGTATTTTATTTCTTAATTTCTGCTATAGGGATTCCCTTTCCATCGTTTGTGTTTACTTTGAAACTCTCTTCAGATGTGGCAGGGAGAGAAAGAGACAACAGAAAGTTTGATTAGGACTATCATTCAAGATTAGGCAGACATGAAACTTTCTGGGACTTAGTCAGAAATAATTTTTAACCAAACAAAATGAACTAATCTGATTGTGTCCTTTTTTTTTTTTTTTTTTTTTAAATAACATCTGACAAGCAAACAAAAGTAATACTTTTGAGAGCCTGGTTTTGTGCAGATAGGAGTATGCCTAAAATTATTCTACAATAAATACGTACATAGACTGCATATGACACATAGCAACCCTGCTCCCCAGGCCCCCAAGACACACATACTTCTTAGCAGATCAAGAAATAGTAGGCTACTGGATTAGGAAAAGACTGTAAATATTTCAGCCAGGTTACAGAAATGTGAGACATTGGCCAACACACACAGAAAGCCTAATGCTGATTTTATGTTTGTTTAAGCATGAAATTAAAAAGTCAGAACAATAATGGCATATCATATAATGCAATAACAGTCTTAGAAATATTGGTGTTATAAGAAATTATTTGAACTAAGTAAACTTGCCTATTCCAAAATGTACTCTCTGGATATAAACAAATGTATGGGTGAAATGGAAACCTGTTGAAGAGAATGGGAGTTTTATCACTGACATCAATGGGGCAAACTTCAAGGTTTGAGCATAAATGCATATATGTTCTCAACAGAAGACATAAAAAAAAGTTTTGACAATATTTTTATTTTTCTGTGCAGTATATGCATAGGTCATATTTCAAATCCTGTCTTCCTCCAAACAGAGGTGCATATATGTTAAATTGACATTACAGATGTTTTCCAATTCTTGATTAAATTAGTTTGGAGCATTTTCTGTTGGGAAGGGTTCAGTTTGAGGCAGGAGGGATTAGGTGTTTAAAAAAATATCCACAGAAAATATCCTATAAAATTTCTGCTACAGAAGTAAAAGGTAAGCAAGAGTGTGCAATAGCAGGCTTTCTAAAGGTAATTTAGTTCTTTAGAGCACAAACAGCAAAAAATGCTATAAACCATTACACTTCCTCATGTACATTGACATGGTGTTTGGTAAAGTTTGCTTTAAAAAGTGTTATTAAAAGGACCGTACAGTTGTTCTAGGGATCAACTCGTTTGATTTTCATGCTGTGAGGCAATTCTCTAATAAACATGTAAATGTACAATAGAAAAATAGAGTAAACAGGTTAGAAAATAAAATTTCTTTCTCTCCTAAAGAAACAGGTGAGATGCATTTATAGAAAAGAAATACAACAAAAAAATTTACAAAATTTGGTGCTTAAGATTGCCCTTTACTGTGGAAATAACCATTTACTAACCCAAAATAGAAATTGCGTTACACACCTACAGCATCCCGCTTTTTTCAAAGGGACACGCCATGCCACTGGGGCAGTTCCATAGCTGAGTGGAGAATTTGGACCATAATATTCTTTTCTTGATGAAGCTCACTATTCTAATAACATGGAATGATTAGATCAGAAAATATCTTCTTGGTGAAAAAAGAGTTTTCATGGGAATAAAAAAGGAATTAGTTTCAACTTAGCCAGTAGTGTAGTGGCTAGCACCTCTGCTTAACATGCAGAAGATCCTGGGTTCAATTCCCAGGGGGTTGGACTCAATGATCTCATGAGGTCCCTTCCAGCCTGATTGATTGATTGATTGATTATTTTTCTCTCCCTCAGAGTTTTAGGAGGCATAGTAAACACAGGTTTTGCATATGGTCACTGTACAATACAGATGCAGTCTAGTAGTTAGAACAGGATGCTGGGAATCCTGAGCTTCACTACTGACTTGCTCATCCTTCTGTTTCTCTTTACATAAAATGGGGATAAATAATACAGTTATCTGAGGGGGAGCTGAGGTCTACTTAATTAAGACTTTGAAATGCTGTGAGTAGTGCTGTGTCAGGGCTTAATCCTGCAAAGTGTGAAGCGACTCTGGCGCCAGTCCAGCAAAGCACTTACACACATGCTCAGCTTTGAATTCTTGAGTGGGCCTTCTGCAATCAGTTGACTTTACTCGAGAGCCATGGACTCTAAATGCAGAGGCTCGCCACAGCCCACAAGTCAGGCTGCAGAGGAGTAGGTGAGTCAGCAGGTAGGAAATCAGACAGGCTTGATGGAACTCTGTCTGGGCTCTAGAGTAGCTTCACTGAAATGTTTCCCCAAAACATTTAAACATGAACAAATTAGAAAATTCCAATGAAAAGGTGGTAGAAATTTCTTCAGCTCTTCCTTAAAAATGCCACACTTGGAATTTAAAGCACTCATCATCCTAAGGAAATCTGACTGTCAAAGGGCCTAATTCTGCAACTTCAGTAAAGCTATTTGTGAAACCTTATCTCATTGTCTGTCTGTGCTCTGTCTGCAGGGTCAGTGAAAGGGACTGTGGCACCCCAAGCCGGCTTTTGCTTTTGTGCCTCCTCCCCCCCCCCCCCCGGGCTGGCTCACCCCACTCCCAGGGTGGTGAACAGCCAGCTCTGAGGTGGAGTGGGCCAGCCTCCACTCTCCTGTACCTTCCCTAGGCTGGCTGTTCCACCCTAGAAGCGGGGAGGGCCAGCCCAGAGGGAGGGCAAGAGATTGGAATCTGTCCTATGGGCTGGCCTGCTCTGCCCCCTTGGGCCCGAGTGGCTGACTCAAGGAGGAGGAGGAGCATGGGTCTAGCTTTTGGGCTGGCCTGCTGTGCCCCTTGGCCCAGCACCCCTAAGCCTACAGTGCTCCAAGTCAGGGCCTCAGTGGCTCATGGCAAGAGCTGGCCCTGTTTTCACCTGTTGTTTTCTGTCCTGTACTTGGATTTTAGGCAATGCTGGGTTGAGGGCATCTCTTTGTTCTGTGTTTGTACACTGACTTGCATAATGGGGATCTGATCCATGACGGGGGTCCCTATTATAAATAATGAGCGGGCCTAGATCAAGTTTTTTTAAAGGAGGAGGAGAGCATATTGGCTTTACAGGCTAGTTCATTAGACATGGAATTTGCAATGCAAAAAGCCTAGTATAATTTAGGGCTGCATAAATAGGAATATCATGTAATAGAACAAGCGGGCAATAGTCCTTGTCTATATAGCTCTGCCCCTGGAATTTTGCAGTCAGTTCTGAATTACTATCATCATTATCAGAAGAATATTAACAGGATATTGTGTGCGAGATTGTTAGAAGAAAAGCAACAAGAATAAATTGATGTTTTCTGACCTAATTGTCTCCTTAGTGTCTCTTTTGTGGAGTTTCCTGAAGAGGTATAGCTTGATATATTGATAGCTATCTCCACTCTTAAAAACAGTTTCTGCACACCAAATCATGCTCCTGATCAATTATTTCATTTCTGCAGCCAGTCTTTTGTGAGAATGATTTTTAATTGTTTCTCTCTTAATAGAAATTAATTTTCAAATGATTGGTGGGCTAGATGGAGAGGTTTACTCATGGTGACAAGGTTAAGAGCTAAAAATGTATAATTTAGCAATATGATGTTAGTCAACAATATTCAGAGGGGTGACTCTTCATGAGAAATTATTGGATGTATTAGAATTAGGAGTAATGGGATGAAATTAGAAAGAGAGAATTTAGGCTGAATAGCAGGTAAAAATTCCTAACTAGTGGATCAACTGGGCTTTGGAATAATCTTCCAAGAGAAATGTCAGAAGCCAGGAACTTGGTAAACTGGAATATTAGACAGGAAAATTTGCTGAAGGAAACCATCCTACCTGGCTAGGTGACCTACTAAGACTTTGAAATCTCTCATTTCTCTGCTTCTTATCTGCCTACATTTACAATTGCTTGTGCATTAAAGGAAACATTGTTCCAAAGCTGTCCAGTAAAGCAGTCTTCTCTTTTCCTATTCTTTAGAGAGCTAATTCAGTTTAGGTTTGACTTCCCACCACAAAACCACAATTAGTATTTCTGATCTCAGATGCTTGCAAGTTAAGTGTCAGAAGTACACAAAATGGCCTAATCAGTATCGCTATGGTAAATAGTACAGTGCATTCATGCTGGACTCTGAACTAAATTAGCAAATTAAAAATCAAACATGTTAATGTGCTTAATGAGGTATGAAGAACAGAAAGGACCACAAAAATGAGAGGTTGTTTCTAAGTGCTTGTCTAGATGGACTGGCATAAAAAACAAATGTCTTGACAAAATGGGGAGACAGAGAGAGAGCACATAACGTTCATTCTTAAGCATACATCCACTGTTAATGATGATTTCATCATCTATAGGATATATTTTTCAATTAATTGATTTTGCTGTGGAAACAGCTAAGCTTTAATACAGTAGTTTTGGAGATAATGATCACAAGGTGATCCAGTCAGATATCAGTCAATATATCAGGGGTGGCCAAACGTATGGAACTCAAGAGCCTCACAAGTCAATTATTAAACCTTTGAGAGCCGCTCTGAGGCATATAACCACATACTTCTACCTATTCCAAAATTACTAAGCTTAAAATTCATTGCACATTTTAACTTTATTGTAAAAACAGGGCAAATATTGATCCTACTTATGTCAGATTCTAATAATTACTTAAGGTTACCGTGAAGACTAGGCCTATACAGTAAAAACTTAGCTGTCACTAGATGTAGAATACTGCAGGATAGTAACAAGATTTTTAAAATCTGCACAGTAACTTGTCACTGCAGTACCTAAAAGCTCACAGGTGCTGATCTCTAAGTATTGTACAATATTTTGATTTAACAAATTTCATTGTGGAATACAATGCTTCACAGCAGTAAGTTGTGCTAAAAATTAAAAGTAATCTACATTCAGTTTTAAACTTCTCTCCTTTGTATTTTCACTTCTTAGTATTCCACGTCGTGTTTAGGACTTGTAAAAACATGATTTTATTTTAACAATGCGTAAACTGCATTAGGGCCTATGAGAAAATCTAAACATGCCCTGCTTCCCTGATGATCCTGTGCTCCGCCCCCCCCCACCCTGCATCCTGCCGTCTCTAACCTTGCTGCCGCTTCTCTGCTGTTCCCGACCACTGTTTACTTCTCCCCCTGTCTCCCACCATGCTGCCCTTCCCTGCAATGTTCCCTCTAAGATGAGGATGCAGCTGAGCAACTTTTGGATGCAGCTGAACAAGTTCCTTCCCGGTTCCCCAACCTGGTGCCAGGCCCCTGCTCATCGGTTCCCCAAGTGCATCCATAACTTGCTCAGCTGCATCATCAGATTAGAAGGAACATTGCTCCTGTCTCCCATGACAACTCAACTGTCCTGGGAAGCACTTTCCTACTCCATACATGGCCCAACACTTGTCTTTCAAAACAGGCTTGGTTTTGTGAAATAGGATTCTGTATAAAATAATTCTGAAGGGGGAGGATGCTATGGAAAACAGCTCATCCCTAGTCCCAATGCCTCAGGGTCTCTGAAAAGCCTCAACTGTCCAGAGCTCCAAAGAGGTAGCCATGTTAGTCTAGTTCAGCAAAACAAACAAGGAGTCCTGCATCACTTTTAAAGACTAACCCATTTATTTATTGCATGAGCTTTCATGGGAGAACTGTGATAGATAAATAAATGGATTAGTCTTTAAAAGTTCCAGAAAACTCCTTGTTTAACTGTCCAGAGTTCGATCCAAAGGTTTCTGTATAGTTGGCAAGAAGGAGTAGGATTCTTCATTGGCTTATTCCTTCTCCCTCTGATACAATGGAAGACTTTTTAACCTGTTCTCCTGACTACCATACTTGTAAAGGGAGCGCATGAGGTGCCCCTAACTTTGTAAAGTGCTGTGGACAAGACTGAGACTGCCATGGCACATGGTAGAAGGTAAATACAAAACAAACAAATGAAAAAACCCCACCCAAACCAACCAGACCAAAAGAAAATAAAAAAAATAAAGTACACAAAAATAAACAAAGCAAAGCAAAATAAAATCCACACTGAAATCTATGAAACAGAAAATAACTAACAATAATTAGTTAGTCTTTAAGTCCTTTACAGCTTGTCTCCTCCCTGATCTCCTTAGTCACTTCCCTCAGTGCCTCCATTCCCTGCATTTCCCTTCTGTCCTTAAACCCACCCCCAATCGCTTTTCTGAGCTGTCAGCTGCTCCTCCCTTTCCCATCTCTGAGCTGGGGCTGCTGCTCCCCCCCCCCCACTGTTTCTCTGAGCTACCAGCTGCTGCCCGGTGCTCCATGCCCCCACCCCTCCTCTGAGCTGGGCTCCCCCTTCCCCAGCCCCCACCCCTCCTCTGAGCTCTCAGCTGCCAGCTCGCTCCTCCTCCCTACACCTCCTCAGAGCTGCTGGCTGCAGAGCTACCTGACAGGCCAGAGATTTTAACTCTCCCAGCCTGAAACAGCTAGCTCCCTGTCTGCGAGTGGCACTTTTTCTTTGAAGAGCTACATGCAGCTCGCGAGCCGCAGTTTGGCCACACCTGCAATACATATTCATAAAACTTCCTGGGCTTTTATCCAGGGGTGTCACTGGTGCCTGGCACACGGGGCCCATGCCCCAAATGCTGGCGCCAGTGCCCCAGGTCCTGGCGGGGCCCTGCCTCTCCCGGTCTCCGGCTGGATCGGGCTGGAGATCTGGAGCCCAGCTGCCCGTGGCCACAGCGGCCACTTCCAGCCCCTTCAAAGGCCAGTCAACCCCACTGCCACTCCCCGCCCAGTCCCCAGCCAGGGGTGTGGCCTGCGAGCAGGAGGCAGGGCCTGGGCCCATGCCCCAGGTCATTCCCTGGGACAGTGACACCCCTGTTTTCATCACGTCTAACAAAATGTTTGTGCATTGAAAGCTACTAATCTAGACGGGGCTGAGGAAAGAGGAAAACAAAATTGGTGTGCAGCTCTCATGAGGCATATCGTCTTATTGCTATTTTTGCTCTAATCCTACTGTATAAAAGTTACCCTACACAAAAATTACATTATGCATAAAAATAAATGTTAAATGTATGAATTTTGACCAGGAGGCCATTTTGGGTTCCGAGCATCATTTATTTTAGTAACCTGAATTATGCTGTGTTTTCTTCACAGCCACAAAAGCATAAAAAAAACCCCAAATCATTTGTAACTCTGTTTCATGTAACTTCATGGAAGACTGGAGAGGACTGGAAAAGTACAGATAGAGTGCCCATCTATAAAAAAGGAAATAAGGACAACCCAGGCAATTACAGACCAGTAAATTTAATCTCTGTCCCAGGAAAAATAATGGAGCAAATAATTAAGGAATCCATTAGCAAACATCTAGAAGAGAACAAAGAGTTAAGCGATAGTCAGCATGGATTTGTCAAGAACAGATCATGTCAAACCAACCTGATAGCTTTCTATGATGGGGTAGCAAACCTTATGGACAGAGAGGAAATGGCTGATGTGGTGTACTTAGACTTTACCAGAGGCGTCGCTGGGGCAAGGGACCCAGGGCACGGGCCCAGCCCCCACCCCCCAGTGGGCAGGCCCGCCCCCAGTCAGAAGACCCGGCCCCCTAGCCAGGGATAGGGCCAGCCGCGAGTGGCTAGGCTGTGGCGTGGCGTGGCCAGAAGCGGCCGCTGGAGGCCGGGCCCACGCCCTCACCCGCCAGCAGTCAGGCCCCTGATCCCCGGCCAGGAACAGGGCCGCCGGCAGACAGGCTCTGGATCCCCAGCGGGGGACGGGACCGCCATGGGTGGCCGGCTGTGCCCCAGATCCCCGGCCGAGGACGGGGCCGCCGCTGCCATGGGCGGTCAGCTGGGCCCCGGATCCCCTGTGGGGGATCCAGGGCCTAGGCCCCAGTGGCTGCGGCCACGACGGCCCCCTCCCCGGCCGGGGATTGGGGGCCTAGCCGCCTGCGGGCGCAGGCCCGGCCTCCAGCGGCCGCTTCTGGCTGCGCCACACCGCGGCCTAGCTGCTTGCGGCAGCGTGGCCTCCCCCTGGCCCTATCCCTGGTCAGGGGCAGGGCCTGCCGGGCAGCCAGCTGGGCCCTGGATCCCCTGCCAGGGGTGGGGCCACCGCAGCCAGCTGGAGATCGGGCCCCGGATCCCCAGCCCAATTGGGCTGGAGATCCAGGGCGCTGGCGTTGCGACCCAGGGCACGTGCCCCGGGATGCCCAATGCCAGCGACGCCCCTGGACTTTACTAAGGGTTTTGATACGGTTCGCATCACCCTCTCATTTACCAACTAGGGAAGTACAGCCTGAGTGGAGCTACTGTAAGATGGGTGCAAAACTGGTAGGATAATTTCTCCCGGAGGGTAGTTATCAATGGTTCACATTCAGGCTGGAAGGACATAACAAGCAGGGTGCTGCTGGGATCTGTCCTGGGTCCGGTTCTGTTCAATATTTTCATCAATGATTTAGATGATGGCATAAAGAGTACATTTACAAAGTTTGCAGATGATATGAAGCTGGAAGGGATTACAAGTGCTTTGGAGGATGGAATCACAATTCAAAATGATTTGGACAAACTGGTGAAATGGTATGGGGTAAACAGAATGAAATTGAATAAAGACAAGCGCAAAGTACTCCACTTAGGAAGGAGCAATCCATTACACACATACCAAATGGTCAAAGACTGCCTAGGAAGGAGTACTGCAGAAAGGGTTTTGGATGTCATAGTGAACCACAAGCTAAATATGAGTCAACAGTTTAACACTGTTGCAAAAAAAGCAAATACCGTTCTGGGGTGTATTAACAGGAGTATTGTAAGACAGACATGAGAAGTAATTCTTTCACCCTACTCTGCTCTGATTAGGCCTCAGCTGGAGTATTGTGTCCAGTTCTGGGCACCTCCTTTCAGGCAAGGTGTGGTCAAACTGAAGAAAATCTAGAGAAGAGCACCAAGAATGATTAAAGGTATGGAACACTTGATTTTTGAGGAGGGATTGAAAGACCTGGGTTTGTTCAGTCTGTAAAAGAGGAAACAGAGAGGGGACATGATAACAGTTTTCAAATACTTAAAAGGTTATTATGAGGAGTAGGGAGAAAAATTGTTCCCCTTAACTGCTGATGATAGTACAAGAAGCAATGGTCTTAAATTATAGGAAGGGAGGTTTAGGTTGACATTAGATAAAATTTCCTAACTGTCAGAGTGATTAAAAACTGGAATAAGTTGCCTAGGTAGGTTGTGGAATCTCCATCTTTGGAAGTTTTTAAGAGCAAGTTAAACAAGCGCCTGTCAGGGATGGCTTAAGAGGGAACTTGGTCTTGCCATGAGTGCAGGGGACTAGACTTGATGAACTCTCATGGTTTCTTCCAGTTTCAGTAATTCTATGATTCATGTTTTTTTAGAATTTAATTTGATAAATAGAGCAAAATAAGACAGCTTTGAGTGACAGCCTTCCCCCTGACCCAAATCTAATCATCAACTATTTTTTATTCTGTAAAGTATCAGAAATCTGGGTTGAATCTAATTCTGAGAGTCACCTGCTTCTTATTAAACCCAAGTTACAATATTACTTTTCAAAGATGAGTTTTTGTTTAAGTAATAACTTAAGTTGACTTGGTTCTATTACCACAAAGGATGTCATAGTTTCTTCCTGGAATATAATCCTCAATTTCTTTCCATTTATAATCATACTGAAAAAAATAAAACACTTGCCCAAGACATAATCACCCAGCCAGATAAAAAGTTCCCATTACTCTGCAACTGATGACAGCCTCTTTCATTGGAGGAAATGATCCACTTGATTTTGCTAATGAAAGAAAATCCACTTAATCAAATCTCCCACAATCAGAACAGGAAAAGAAGAAGTTGCACCTGATTGAATCTGTTTTTCCATCACCTTGGCTTTTGATAATGTTGTTAAATGGAGATGGAGTGACTCTGTCCCCATAAGGTAACCCTTACATACCTAAAGGACCTTGCTATATATTGAATATTGATTTATTTAATAGCTCATTTATCAAATATCCTCACTGTCAAAACAGTAAACAACCCCTTAATGGCATTAAATTAAATGAACTTCCTCTTGCAAATAGGCATATTTCCTCCCTACTACCTTCCCTTCCTCCTCAGGAAACAGCCTGGGTAAGTATACCACACAATGTCTTGGAGGTCTACAGTCATCAGCAGTAGTGGAGTATCAGAGTCAAAGACCAAAATATACCTTGTCTTCAACACAGAGACTTGGAAAATTTGTAGAGAGCAGCACAGCTAACACTTCCAGCTGTCATGGCAGGTAACGAGTAGAGAGGCCATCTCTTAGGTGGCCAAGGTTCAAACCACAGAGGACTATACAAAGTAAAATCATAGAATCATAGGGTTGGAAGAGACCCCACGAGGTCATCTAGTCCAACCCCCTGCCAAAAAAGCATGACCACTCTCACTAGATTATTCCAGCCAGGGTTTTGTCCACCTGGGCCTTAAACACTTCCAAAGACGGAGATTCCACCACCTCCGTAGGTAGCTTATTCCAATCCTTCACCACTCGCCTAGTAAGAAAGTTTCTCCTAATATCCAGCCTGGACCTCCCCAGCTGTAACTTGAAACCATTGCTCCTTGTTCTGTCCTCTGTTCCTACTGAGAACAGTCGAGCTCCATCCTCCTTGGAGCAACCCTTCAAGTAGTTGAAGGTTGCTATCAAATCCCCCCTCAGTCTTCTCTTCTGCAGGCTAAATAAGCCTAGTTCCTTCAGTCTTTCTTCATAGGGCTTGTGCTCCAGCGCTTTGATCATTTTTGTTGCCCTCTGCTGGACTTTCTCTAATTTGTCCATGTCCTTTTTGTAGTGGGGAGCCCAAAACTGGACACAGTATTCCAGATGTGGCCTCACTAGTGCAGAATAGAGGGGAATGATCACATCCCTTGATCTGCTGGCAACACTTCTTCTGATGCAGCCCAGTATGCCATTGGCCTTTTTGGCAGCAGGTGCACACTGCTGACTCATATCCAGCTTCCCATCCACCATGACTCCCAGGTTCTTTTCTCCAGTGCTGCTACTTAGCTGATCACTCCGCAGCCTGTAGCAGTACATTGTTTTTTTCCGTCCCAAGTGCAAGATTTTGCACTTGTCCTTGTTGAACCTCATGAGATTTCTATTGGCCCACTGCTCCAATTTGTCTAGGTCTCCCTGAATCCTGTCCTGCCCTCCAGGGTGTCTACCGTTCCCCCCAGCTTGGTGTCATCTGCAAACTTACTAAGTGTGCAATCTATCCCATCATCCAGATCATTAATGAAAATTTTGAACAGAACTGGCCCCAGGACCGACCCCTGGGGCACACCACTCGTTATTGGTTGCCAACTTGACATGGAGCCATTGATTCCTACACACTGAAACCATTGATCTAGCCAGTTTTCTATCCACCTTACAGTCCACGCATCCAACCCATACTTCCTTAATTTGCCAATGAGAATGCTGTGGGAAACTGTATCAGAAGCCTTGCTAAAGTTGAGGTATATCATATCAACGGCTCTTCCTGCAGCCACAAATCCAGTTATCTCATCATAGAAGGCATAAGAAATATGAATGACATGTTTTTTACTAGCTGAAGAGCTGAAGTTCCTGAGTAGTCTGTGTTTAGAACCATATGGAGTGGATTGTGATAATTGACAAGGAAGCCGCAAAGCCATGGACAAATGCAGTATGGTCCATACTGGGGAAAAAAATGGCAATTATAATTTTTTAGCTGTTATTCATATTACTAAGCTGATCAGTAGGCTTCCCACTGACAGAACTACCTTCCCAAGATGTATTTATTTACTTCATGAATTAAGCAGAGAATATGCAATTTCTTTCTTTCACCATTTCTTCATTAAGCCATAGTGCTGAACTGAATTTTATTTGCTCTAAAATTTGGTCAGTAATTTATTTCGAAATGGAAGGGATGCATCTCTGTTTCCTAGTTTAAATAGGTTAAACCTTGCTAGTACAGTAATGGCTGGTTAGAAGTGCTGTCTAATACTTCTAAATTTAAAATGGAGCTAAATGCTTTAAAACATTCAATTCTCTGCCACCTCTTTTTAATAATGAAGTTTTTTTTTTGTTTTTTTGTTGTTTTTTTTTTTAGAAACTGGCAGGATTCCATACTTCTTTCCATGTATATAATAAATTTAGGAACATGGAGACTGCAGCTTTGTTGAAAAGCACTGTAAGAGTAGCAATAACCTGACATGATTCCCACCATAAAATGTTCTGTTGGCCTTGCAAATGAGCCAGGTCTCTTTTCAGATAGGAATAATATCACTTCAGAAGAGATTAATATCCCCACTATAACAGAATGACTCAGTAACAATCAGTTGCACTTGTAAGTAAGAAGCCTCCAGCTCCCACCATTACTAATATGTATTTGTCTAAATCAGAATAGCCTCAGGGATGGGCATAAATGTCAGCTTCATAAGGTGAGGAGTCTCCTGAGGTACCCTTCCCCATCGCTCACCTCTGGAAGCTTTGTAATCTCATCTCTCCCTCCAAAACACACTTTTGACCCAGCAAGCTGCCATTTATGAAAACATATTTAAATATTGCCCACTGTCACATATGTATTGTTGATGTTTTGGGTGAATCCATAGTTCTTCTCAGTGACTGTATGGGAGGTCAAAGTGTGATTACTTGAGTAGAAATGAAATGGAGAAAACCTAGAAAAGTGGGGGTTTTTTTTGTTTTTTTTTTTGTTTGGTGACTATAACAGGCCAAGTGCAACCTCACATGTTTTTCCTCCAGAGGATCTAATCCTCTTGGCCCAAAAAGACTCACCATGGTTGCAATCCCCATAGCTCTTTTATGTACAGTGCACATAACCCACTCCTACTTTCTGCCCCAGACGTACTAGAAACTCAGAGCCTCAAGACAGAGGTGTATTACTGCATGGGCCAACAGGGCCTATGCTCAGGGGCCCACCACAATGTGGGGCCCCCTCTGCTCTGCCAGCACCCCAGCACTGAGAAGGGGAGCAGGGCAGGCCAGTCTCTGAGCTCCCATCCTGCCCCTGGGCCAGCCGGTCCACCCCCAAGGGTGGATGAACCAGCTCACAAGCCAAGCTCTGCCATGCCTACCCTGCCTCTGGGCCTAACACTCCACCTCTGGGGGTAGAGCAGGCTGGCCCCTAGTTTCTTTATTTACAGTGCATATAGCATACTCCAACTTTCTGCCCTAGGCATGCTAGTGGCTCAGATGCTCAGGATTCTACCTCCTTCAGGTCAGTATGCCAACTGCCTCACAGTCTTCCCCTACCCTGCTTGGTCACACTTCTCCCCAGTTTCTGGTGCTGGTCCATTTATCTCCTGGGGCCGAGTCAACAACTGTTGCCAGTTCCTTTATTAGGCTAGGAATCTAAGTTGGCCTACTCATAGTGTTGCCAGAGGCAGATGAGGGGTTTATTATCCCTGTTCCATTACAGGGATCTAGAAGCAATGTCTGATGAACCAAACCTAACTCCAAATACATGCAGCACTGTGACATGACAATGAATGTCACCACATAGTGGCACCATTCCCTTGCTCACAACCTTCCAAATTTGCAAGCACTAGAATTTTTTTGCTAAGTTCTTTGGAGTGTGGGCTGTAGATTGGATTCCTGTTAAAACCATTCTAAATAAGTATTTTTATGAAGAATTTCAAATCTTCATTGTTTTCACTTCTTCACTGAATTTCTTCATGAATTTTTGACTATCAGTGTTTGTAAATGAAAACTTCCAGTAGCTGATGATAAAAAAGGAGAAAACATCTAAAAAAGGAAGAAAATATACTGCAAAACATTTCAAGAACAAGAACATTGTCTATGTGTCACATCAGAAAAATTTTATTTTTGAAAAAAGACCATTATTGTCTATGAGAGCTTTTTGTTTGAAAAACTTCAACCTAGTTTCTAATTCCCAGCTTCGGAACTGAGGTGTCATGTGGCCTTGGGCACTGAATATTTCTGTATCTCAGCTTATCCATTAATAAAATGCCTGTGCAGCACAGCTCAATACTACAGGCCAAAATCTAGCCTCATTACTCCCTTTTACTATCCAGCTCATGAGTGTAATTTTAGCTTCCACCGTCTTTCAGCTTGGGTCTAGTGGGGGAGCAACATTATCCTTTTTTCTCCTCAACCCACGCAGAGAACAGAAGAAACAAGAAAAAGCTGCCTGATGCCTTCAGCAATGTTGCTTCTATGTCCTACATACTAAATGTCGAGATGATAGGATGGGTGAGGAGGTAGTCACAGTTGCATCCTCCTGCCACTAGAGGCAAATTTTTCCGTTGGCAAGACTTTATGCTTAGTGGCATGTACTCAGTGGTCAACCTTAGCATCCTCTACAACTCTGAGTACAGCTCAAGGCAGCCTAGCCAGGCAATAAACCTGCTTGAAAGGAAAGTCCCGTGACTTCCTGCCCAGCTTCAGCTTATCTTTCTACTCATGTCCCACCTTGCAAGGGAAGTTCAGGTGGGGAGATACATTGTGGAGGGTGGACATAGGATGGAGCAGGGAAACTGCATGCATCCTGAGCTATGTCTACATATGAAATTTTAGTTTGGACTAACCTCGGCTTTTTAGTTCGAACTAGCTATGCATCCTTTTTCAAACTAACTTTTTAGTTTGAACTAGAATGCATGGCTAGTTTGAACTAATGGCTTAGTTTGAACTTTTTAAGTTCAAACTAGCTATTACTTCACATTTTGCATTTGCTTAGTTCAAACTAAAGTTTGAACTAAGCTGGCTAATCTGGACAAAGCAAAGGGTTTTACTAGTCTGGACTAAGAAATATCTTAGTTTGGACTAGGCAAAGCTTAAATTTGGCAGTGTAGACATAGCCCTGTAGTCCCATGAGCTCCACCTGGGTTTTAGGCAGTGGTTACCTCATGCAGCCAGGGCAGTCTTATGGTAACATGCTCTGCCTGTCTCTTTAGGGGGCAGCAATCTTTTGTAGCAGTGGAAGGGGAGTGATGGGCCACTTTGAAAGACCCTGCAGGCACTTTTGGCTCCTGGGCCACAGGTTGGGGACCACTGAGCTAGAGGAAGGCCCTTGAAGAGAAAAGCTGGATGGGGAAGACTCATGGATGCATATGCATGTTGATGCCCCACCCAACATTGTTGGCGAAGTTACTTCACTGGTCAGATAACTCATTTGGTGAGACAGCCTTATTATAAATCCCCATGGTCAATATAAAGACCCCATAAAATCTATTTAGCCTGTAAAAGCTAAATATAGATCAGAATGCTGGGTCAAGTCAGTCTGGCAGATACCAGTCCCTAAAGGTTGGTTGCCTAAGGAAGGATGCCCAGCTGTTTTGTGGCTCAGATGATTTTCTGAGCACCTCTGTGCCAGCCTGGATATGCACCAAACTGTGGAGCAAATGTCAGGGGAAAGTGAAGAGATCCAAGCTGAATGTAGCCAGTAGTTCCATGCTGGTAGAACTTTCTACTGAACCTTTGCTGCAAACAATGTGTGCCCATACTATTTGATTTTTTTATGATGATGATAATTGCCATAACTACTAGTCTGGCTTTGGTCAGCTTCTTTATAAAATCAAGGTACTATATTGGGCCAGTTTTGATTTGAAAATATCAAGAAAGGAAATCTCAATGGCTATGATACACTAGCAAAGTAATTTGAACCCTGTCTACACTAGGCTTTGCCTAGCTCGAACTAAAAAAATTTTTAGTTCGAACTAAGCAAAGTTTAGTTCAAACTAATTAGTTTGGCTGGTTAGTTCAAACTAACTGCTTAGTTCAAACTAATTTAGTTCAAACTAGCACAGTGTAGACATGCTAGTTCGAACTACGTAAGTTTGAACTAGCGGTTAGTTCGAACTAAGCTTTTTTTTTTTTTTTTTTTTTTTACTTTGAACTAATGTTTAATTCAAACAAACCGCACTTTTTCCATTCGAACTGAAAACTAACATACTAACCAAGTTTGAACTAAGATTTTAGGTGTAGATATAGCCAATGAGAATAATAGGACAAACAAGACACATGTAACTTCACCACCATTCATTCACTTGGATTGCCCTAGTTTCCCATTTCCACTCCGTTAGGTCAAATTGTGTCAAATTAGGCACCAGCCTGAGCAGCTATGCAATGACACTTTAAGAAACAGACTACCTCTTCCTACCCCACGCAGGCTCCACCTTTCTTGGCAACAAGAGGTCAGGATTCCTTGTGCCCTTCCCCTCCCCATCAATGATGTTTGTGTAAAGGCCTGCAGCAATCTGCCTCTTTGTTTTTCTGTTGTTTGTTTGCATTGTAACATTTCAGGCATCGATTTTGTCTTTCTAATCTGCCTGGAAAGGCATCGCCCAGCACTGGTTTATATTTATATTTATATATGTAGCAACATAAATTATACACATTTTATATGCAATACAGCAGGCACTTATTAGCATTGTTTTACTGAAATCTCTGATCCTTCAAGATGCTGAGTACACAAAACCCCATTCACACAGTGAGTGCTGGCATCCCTTGTGATTTTATTGCATGTCTCACATAATTTGGTGCTTTTCTTAAAGCCCCAGCTCCTGCAGTCATGCAACAACCTGAGAATCTCATCTGCCATGAGCAAGAAAGCTTATAACCTTTATGGTTGTGGGGAAAAATCTTGAAAACAAGAACCCTAAATGCTCCAACTCCAAAAAGCAAGCACAAGTAACCAAACATTTATTGCTTTTACAAACTAATGCCTTTCAAGACAGTCTCAAGATTTTTAAGGTTATCTCTTTGTTTTTTAACATGTAAGATTGGCAATACTGTTATCTTCAGCACAAGTTTGGGCTGTGCAAATGATACAGGATTGAGTTCTATGGATGAAATTTCTTTGCTGGTCCATGCAAGGCAGAACTATGACAACAGGCCTATGAGGATCCCTGAGGACCTTTGAAATGGGCTTTGCCTTGGCTTAGAAAGTGGCACTGTGCGTTCTTGGGGGGTGTGATTTATTGCTAGGCTGTATGCCATAAAATGTAGTGGGTGTTCAGTGAAATAGTTGGGAGTGTTTTTGAACACTCCTCTCACAGTGTCAACACTACATAAATGCTAACATTTTTGTTTAATATATTTTTGGGTGTGCATTATATGCATAATATATCTGTAGCTCTGGATAGATTATACCTGGCCTCTGAGTGGGAGCATAGGCCAAAGAGACAAGAGCCAGTCCCAGCTAAAAAGGGACAGGAAAGAGGTAGAACCTCCCCTGCATGTTCTTGGTGTTCTCAGAGTAAGAGTGCAGGTAGGGATTTTGCAACCTGAGACACAATCTCTTCTCATGCTCTTGGGCTATCTAGCACCACGTGGCTTCTCTGTGTGAAATTAATCCTGCTGGGTGCAGTCAGTCCCATAAACCAGATGTTGATGTGTTTTTAGATATGTCTGTACACTCTCACAGGTGTACAAATCATGGATCAGAGTGTCTGGTTGGGCTAGACCTGTTTTGGAGGTAGTTCTGGGCAGCACTGACTCAAGAGGAGGTCAGGCAGGGTTGTGCTGTATAGCAAACAAGGTTTACCATCTACTGCATAATCAAAATAAAACCCAAACAAAGAATTTAAATAGTCAACTAATCTAAATAAGTGCTATATTACAAAAATGCATGCTATTGTGGGTCAGCTGTGCTGAAATGAAACAATGATATTGTGAGAAAATAAAGGAAGTACTGGGATAAAAATCCAGAGGTGTTTGCACCATTTTTTCTGGTCTTACTCATGCATGATCTCATGCATGAATGAAAGCTTAATAAAAATAAAGTAAGAACCACAGAGTATAATCATAATGAATATACACAAGTGGGTAGCAGACCCAAACCGAGTCATTTAGGAAACATTTCCTGCTGGTTTCAATATTGTTTTGTTAGAAGAAAATGAGATTACCATAGAAAATTTAACTCTGAACTTCCTGGGTTTTGATGTACAGCCATTTTTGGTATGTCTGGGAATTTGGCAAGTCTGTAGATTGCAAGGCTCAGTCTTTGCTAGTCAGTACCTCCCACAACACACCGTTGAAGGTCCATGCGACCTATACATGATATCACAACATGTGATGTACTTCATCCAATGCATCAAATGCCCCAACAACAGCTATGAGCGTGCAACTAGACAATCACTATGCTTTGAAGAAACTCTCAAAGAAAAATGATAAAAGCCAAATACACCTTCTCACCCATGGGCAAACACTTCTCACGAAGCGATCACTCTGATGATACCTTTCAATCCTCATACTCAAAGGAAACCTGCAGAGCACCTTCAGAAGATGAGCTTGGGAGTATAAATTCATAAGTCTGCTAGGCTATGTCTACACTGCCAAATTAGTCCAGACAAAGGAAGATTAGTCTGGACTAATTTGGCCCATGGCCACACTAGGCTTTGCCTAGTCTGAACTAAGAAATTTCTTAGTTCGGATCAGGCAAAGCTTAGTCCAAAATAGTAAGACCCAGTGGTTAGTTGGGACTTCCATGCAAGATTCAAAGTAATGACTAGTTCAAACTTAAAAAGCCATTAGTTCAAACTAGCCACACATTCTAGTTTGAACTAAAACTTTAGTTTGAACTAGAACATGTGGCTAGTTTGAATTAAAAAGCCATGGTTAGTTCAAACTAGCCTGAGGTTAGTTCATACCAACCTCGGACTATTTTAGTTTAGACTAGCAAGTCCAAACTAAAATTCTAGCTGTAGACATAGCACTGGACACTAAAAATCATGTATTCAATAGAAAGACTGGCTTTATGGTTCACTACAATAATTTGTAACCTACTAACCCTCCTTTATCCTATGATAGCAGAGAGATAAATTTCTCACTTCATCTTTAGTGGTCTCCTGCAACATATGTTAACTCCTTATGACTAGCAATCTGTCCCACCTTGTATTTATCTGGTATACTCCAGTTAGCTTTTTTCTGGACCCAAAGAAGAGCTCTATGAAGCTAAAAAGTTGCCTCTGCTACCAAGAGAAATTGTCCAAATCCACTTCATTACCTCATCTACCTCGTCTCTATCATTCTCTGGGACCAACGTGCTACAACAACATTGCAACCAAAACCCCATGTCATGCCTCCCTGGGGACAGGATGGGGGGGATAATCTTCAGTACCAGGAGTCAGAGGAAGAGCTAGGGGGGAAGATAACATGTTCAGAGGGTGGGTGTGGGTGTGGTTTTGAGTAGAATAGTAAAGAGACTTCTTATGACACAAAGGAAGAGAGAGACTGGGAGAGGCTGGGAATGGAAAATTTGAAATGTATCCAGTTCAGGTTGCATTAAAAGAGGAAACATCCTGATTTATTAGGAAAATTGAGTTACTTCCTCAAAGCAGGCCATATTTTACATGGTTTAGCACTGTAAAAAGAACAGTTAACATGTAATGCATGTATTCACAGGCCCATGAACCCATGCCCCCTGTAGCTGTCAACTTGGCAGGTTTGTATGAACTGTCCCCACATGAAGTCGTCTAGTCCAAGCCACTGCTAAAAGCAGGACTACTCCTACTAAGTCATCACAGTCAGTGTTTTGTCTAACGGGGCCTTAAAAGTTTCCAAAGATGGAGTTTCCACCACTTCCCTAGGTAACCTATTTTAGAGCTTCATCACGCTCCTAGTGAGAGTTTTTCTTAAAACCCAACCTAGACCTCTCCAGCGGCAACTTGAAACTATTGCTCCTTGTTCTATCCTCTTTACCACTTAGAATAGCCTAGCTCCCTCCTCTTTGGAGCATCTTCTCAAGTGTTGAAGGTTGCTATCAAACCCCACTCAGTCTTCTTTTCTGCAGACTAAATAAGTCTAGTTCTGTCTGTCTCTCCTTGTAAGTCATGTACCCCAGCCTCCTAATCATTTCCGTTGCCCTCCACTGGACTCTTTCTAATTTGTCAACATCTTTTTTTCTGTAGTGGGAAGCCCAAAACTGGACACAGTATTCCAGATGTTGCCTCACCAGTGCTGAATAGAGGGAAATAATCATATCCATCAGTCTGCTGGCAATGTTCCTACTGATGCAACCGAATATGCTGTTGGCTTTTTTGGAAACAAGGGCACACGTTTACTTATATCTATCTAGCTTCTTGTCCACCATACCCCACAGATCCTTTTCTATAGAGCTGCTACTTAGGTGATTGGTTCCCAGCCTGTAGCAGTATATGGGATTTTTCCATCCTAAGTGCAGGACTTTGCGTTTGTCCTAGTTGAACGTCATGAGATTTCTTTTGGCCCAATGCTCCAATATGTCTGGGTCTCCCTGAATCCTGTCCCTAACCTCCAGCATGGCTACCATTTTCCCCAGCTTGGTTATAAGTTTAAAACTCAACCTTAACATCACATTTTTGTATTTTTATTTTTCATATAATTTTAAGTTTATTTCACTTGTTCTTTCTTGAGAAGAAAACTTAAAAGAAGAAAAACTGAAAGAGAGAGAATGCATTTTTAAAAGCAGGGATTGGGAAGCAACCTTTTCTTTGAACACTGTGGTCAATTTGCTATATAGCCAGCATGTATGCCTTTTCAGATTTTTTCTCCTGGAAGGCTAAATATAATTTCTGCTTTGTCAAGCAATGAATAGAACCCATAATTCTTGGCCAGTATCAGCCTTCTCAGCTGCTTATCTTTTCATCTGCACACATGCTTTAAAAGTAGTAAAGTAAATACTGAAATTAAATAAAGTGTATTCAAACTAGCAGCTGAATATATGCATGCCTAATTGGTGACTCGACTGAAGAGATGAAAAGATAGAGAGGGTTAATGAGACAGAGAGCATTGTAATCATTTGAACTCAAGGAAGTTACTCAGATAATGCAATGGTGAGTTCCATATAAGTAGCTGGGTAGATAGATTGTGAGCAGCACTTACTGTAAGTAAAATTGATATAATAATTAGTCTATGCTCTATACTGGATATAATAATAACAGTACTTATACTACTGTAGTGCTATGCAAATATTACCTAAATGGTGTATTTCAAAAATACATAAGGATGAAGTTTGCCTTAATTACATCCCAGAAACTTCCATTGAGATCTTGAGGTTGTCAGGGATGTGAGCAAAGGTGAAATTTGTCCCCTAGAGAAAAGGTGATCCTTTATTTTATTTTGTGTTGTGTTGTGTTGTTTTATTTTATTTTATTAATAGCTATGCTTCAGCAAGGATGGTGACAATCATCTTTGGATGAAAACTAGGTCATGACTTTAGTAAGTGTAAGTCCAGATTAGCTAAGCATGCAGCAGTTCTTGTAGCCTGGATGGTCTTCAGTGTTTTAACAGATTAGAGAAAAACATTTGTAAATGCTTTTTAGAAGAATATAAGGCCTGTGTCACGTTACTAAGTTGAATTCTCCAGGGGCATGCACTCTGATGCAGGTGACATTCTTACACTGTGCGGTCTTCCTCCCACCGTACAGTGTGCCTCCCTTCTTGTTCCCTTCCTCTGCTCCCGGTGTTAGGGTATTTCTACACTGTACTGTAAACCCTGGCTTTGGATTTGATGTTTCCGCTTCAAAGCTTGAGCATCCACACTGAATTGTAAATTTGGGTTTAAAGTTAGTGGATTTAAGTCTCACAGCTATGCTAGCATTTTCTGAGTGCACTGCACAGACCTTCTGACTTGGTTCTGCTTGACCTTCATTCACAGTGCAAAATGATAGGTCTTGGATTTTAATCACAGAGAGTCTGTGGTTTTGACCTAGACCCTTGAACGGTCCTAGGATTGCATCCGGAGTACTTGCTGACTGATATTTGTGTAGATGGAAGGGGGATTTACGCTTAAACCTGAGTCAGAGTCTAGGCTTGGTGCAATGTAGACATAGATGTAGGTGCCCAGTGACTGTGTTTGTCTTTGACTCTGTGGGAGTCAAATGATAACCTCTCTTCTTTAAATAAAGGTAGGAAACACCCTGCTCCAAGATGCTAACTCTCTTACATTCCTTAATAAACTGCAGGGGCTAACCCCAGAAGCTTTTATTTAAAAGATGGCATGCACAGAATAAAAGTAATACAGAAAAATCAAGTTGTTAAAGCAAATAAAAACACATTCCATTTTTCATTATATGAAAAAAAAGTGGAATGAATGGGAGTTCTACATGTAGAGCAACTAATGGATTGGGTCCAAAGTTAGTACATTTATTACCTCTTATTTCATTTGACAGGTTGTTTTACCTTTTATGATAAGGAAAAAGCACAAACAAGACTTGACGATGACAAAGGGCAAGATGAAATATAAATTGTAGTACTTTTTCAGTTCCAATGGGTAGCCTTCTCAGTGACAGAGTAAAATTTTCAAGTTTCAAATCCACTTAGTAGCCTAAGTTCTAAAGTTCTTTGGCTCCTAGGTGGTTTAAGAGCCTAAAACCAATTTTCAAAAGCACCCAAGTCATTCTGGAGCTTTCGAAAATATTATGCAGAATCCCTATGTATGTACAGCTTTAACGGCAAACACTTTTACAGTATGAGTAATTGTATGCCTGTTGTCCCATTAATGTTGATGTATATAGTGCAAGATAGATACATTACATTACAAAATGTCATCAGGAACTTTTGATTTAAGAATTTAAAACCATTTTCATCATGACTTCTGTGAGGTATCATAGGCTATATCTTTACTAGCCAATTAGTCTGTGTTTCCACTAGGCTTTGCCTAGTTCGAACTCAGAAATTTCTTAGATCAAACTAAGCAAAGCTTTAAGTTCGAACTAGCCCAATGTAGAGACAGACGAATGGCTTAGTTTGAACTAAAAAGTTTGAACTAAGCCATTAGTTTGAACTAGCTGCACGTCCTAGTTCTAACTAAAAAGATAGTTTGGACTAACCTCAGTCTGTTTTAGTTTGGACTAGCAAGTCTGAACTAAAAAAGCAGATTTAGAGATAGCTATGTCTACACTAGCCAATTAATCTGGACTAAGCAAATTTAGTCCAGGCTAATTTAGTCCATGTCTACACTAGACTTTGTCTAGTTTGAACTAAGAAATTTCTTACTTTGAGCTAAGCAAAGCATAGACCAAACTAATAAACTTGACTGGTTAGCGCAGACTAAGCGCTTCAAACTAAGTGCAGTGTAGACACAGGCTATGGCTTAGTCTGAACTAAAAAAGTTCAAATTAAGTTATTAGTTCTAACTAGCCATGCAGCCTAGTTCGAACTAAAAAGTTTGTTCAAACTAGGATGTGTGGATAATTCAAAGTAAAAAGCCACGGTTAGTCTGAACTAACCCGCAGTTAGTTCAAACTAACTGGGAACCACTTAGTTTGGACTGAGGAAGTCCAAATTAAGCTTTGTAATGTAGACATAGATTTAGTAAACCAAAATGCTTTTAAAAAAAAAAAATTATAGTATCATTTTTCCCCTGATGCTTCTAATCATTGATACTGTATGGATTTGTGAAGTAAGATTTTTAAAAATAGCAGAATCAATTTTTTGCTGTTGTATTAGGAGGGATATTACTATGGCTGTTGGGTCATCCAAAAGCAGGATTCCCTAGAGCCATTCTATATTTCATATTGGATAAATCTTTATATTTTATATTTACTTCTATAGCACAAAATCAAATAGAATTACATAAAGAAAACCAAAACTGGGTATTAGAGATTTGCATACAGAATTATTCTGTTTCTTTCTGGCTTTGACTTTATGTTACCTTTTTGCTGAAATGATTATAATTGAATAGTAGTTTAGGAAACAAACAGTTTATTCCTATTATCTGTGTACATAGTTCGATGCCGAAAATGCAACTTGTAAAATAATTTGCACTGATAAGAGGCAATGATGTTCTGTTTGTGTTAATGACTAGTAAGAGATTTTAGTATTCTATTTTCTTTGATCTGTATTTAGTCTAAAAAGAACTTGAGTTGGCTGTTGTCTATAATATTGCAACAATGATGGACACATAGGGTAATACAGTCCAAAGGCAAGGACTGCCTTCAGGCAATATAGAGATGAAATTGAATATTTACAATTTGCACAGCACGTTATTTCTGATGTTTCTAATTTGAGAATGGATTTATTGCAGGATGGGGCAGGGTGCAGTAATTTTTAATCATTCAGAACAGATGGAATAGCTAGCTACTGTTGCATATCTTTATTTTCCATAGAGTGGTTATTTTCTAGAATACTTCTCATACATGGCAAAGAAAGAGGACTGTGAAACAATTATTGTAATTGTTGCTAGAAGAATGTTTCTTTTGTTTCTTGAAACTTTCATCACCAGTTGGAAATCTTATTATTGAAAACATGAAGATTATTTGATTAAGCTTTCAAATCCTATATAATTTTTATTTAAAAAGATCACCTTGCTAGTGCACAAAATTATTTTCTAGCTACCCAGGTTCTTACATAAGTGTGTAGTGATGGTATATGACTGTCTTCCAAGAATTTAAAAATAGAAATAATAATATCTATTTCTTGATTCACAGGCTTTAAGAAAAAATGAACTTGATTAATTTAAAACAAGAGTGAGAAAAAGGGAACACAAGCATATGAATGAACATTATGCATGAAGAACAAACACCCTGTGGAAAAGCTAAATTCAAAAATTAGTTCTGAAATAGTGGGATCTCTGGCTATTCTTGGCTCTTGCAGGTGTGAGTCTTACAGCTAAGGTCTAGATCCTGTTAAAGTTCTGTCTTCTGCACTTATGAGCCTCATCCTACTGGCTGACAGTTTCATTGCTTCAGTAGAAAGTTATTTATGGAGATTATGTTCACAGAGGAAGAGCTTTGCCTATTTCAGGGCTGGTCTGTCCATAGAGGCAACGTAGGTGGTCGCCTAGAGTGCCAACCAGTAGGGGTGTCAAGGGCTGGGTTGGATCTGGGGCTAGCAAGCCTCCCACCCTGCTCTGCTGGCATCAGGCCATGGGGAGGAAGCTGGCCCCAGTCAGGGGAGTGGTGCTGCCACTGGCATTGGGCTGTGTGCAGGGAGCTGGCCCCAGCCAGGGGAGCTACATCGCTGTCACGATTTGGCCTGGCAGCCCATACAGTGCCTGCCCAGCACTTGGCCAGACATTTTGGGGGTGGAGGTTCTAGGGTGCCAAAAAACGTGGGCTGCCCCGGCCCATTAGGACGGGAACCTCAAACGGAGCTCTGAGACATATGTAGAGGAAGGAGCACCAGACTATTGTGTTCCAGTGCTGTGTAGCAAAAGAGATGAGTTTCTGCATCTGGTACCAGATGTAGCTTGATGCAAAGATCAACTTGGCAAGATATATATCCGATTGGCTAGGCACAGTCTTATGGCTGGTCACAGATACCTGTGTGTGTTTTATTGCTGCCATGGCTATTTGGGACCCTAGAGCAGTAATTAGTCCAAAAGAACCCTATATCTGTTGACTGACTTAATCTGATGGCAGATGTCCCCTATAGTGTAAGATGTTTTAGAGGAGGCAAGTTATTCAAGATGCTCTGGACTCTAATTCAGTTTTAGTTAGCTCTTCTTCATCTAGCTGCTGATTCTTTTAGGCACCAAAAAAGGTAGGAAGTGCTGTACATATTTCAAGTAAAGGAGGTGAGAATCTCAGCATCATCTGGGTATTACTGTTACATCAGTCCATGTCATTTCACCACCTGTCTCAATGGCTTCATGTAAAGATTGAATAATATGATCAAAGGGATTGAACATGGTGGGACTCTGCAGGTGATGGTTTTGCAGGAGGAAAATATATTTGTAACAATTCTCTGTACCTGATTTTTGAAAAAATTACTGTGCAGCCTTTTGGAAGTGTGTCAGGAGTGTGTGGCAATCTTTGGTACTGCATGATGCAGAGAGATACTATATGATGAGTGTGGAGACACACTTGCTTAGACAAGAGGAATCCATCTACCAGAGCACTAAGTCCTTGTCTCAATACCCTGCCTTGGCTTGAAACCTGACAGAGTATCCAGGAGCAGCTGAAAGATGATGGCATTGGAGACCGTTTTGTTTTTGTTTTGTTTTTTGCTAATTTCTCAATTAGTATTCTTACAAAAGGGAAATTAGGGAACAGGTAAATAAGTTAGACAACAAGCAAATATGGTAAATCATACTAAATGCATTAAAAATTGTGAGTTGCTCAGACACTGTGATAAGGGGGACATACAAGAGCCTGAAATGAACAACTAAATAAACAGACATAAAGTGGTCAATAAATTTGTGAGATTAATAATTTACCTCAAAGTTTGTTCATAACTTTTAATAGTATATGGTCTCATTGCCAGATAGGTCTGTTTTAGTTTAATGAACTGATGTTAACAAGCTTCACATAGTGTGTCTTTCACTACCTTTCAGCTGTGTAGCATTCATTAAAAAGACTATATGCAAATTTAAACAGCCATAAACAGAATTTGAAATAAGGAGCAACACCATAAACATTCTAGAAAGCTTTTGTTTTTTCCTTTTAGGATGTGCTCTTCAGACCTGCTCATTCCTTGGGAGACCATCTCCCACATCCTTGCCTCTGATCCATCCCTTAAAATGTTGCTACAGCACTGGTTAGAAAGAAAAGGCCACAACTTACTTTAACTAAAACATCAGAAACATTATCCCACAGACATCTTGCCTAAGGAAGAGTACCATGGATTAGAGTTCCTTCTTCTGATGTCAATGTGCAATGTTCCCCTCCCCATCTGAAGTCAAATCTTTCTCCACACAGCTAGGACTCTTCATGATGAATCTGAAAAGGAGACCTATCCTATTTCACTGCTTTTCTAGGCACTGTTCAACCCTCAATGCTCTCGGCAATAAACTCTTTAAAACATTTACATGACTTGAATTTGCTTAATCCAGTGACCACCATTCAAGCTGCTACTGCTTAGAGCTTTGTTCAACATACAGTCTTTCATCCAGCCACAGCCCCATATATGGGGTGGGAAGCTCAGGTATAGCATAAGTGTTATAAGTTTGTCTTTCATCCTTTCCTGGCTGGTTTCCACTCTCTCTTTTGTCTTTTATGTTGTCAGTTGACTCCCATTCCTTGGCTCTTCTACTTCTGTTGAGAGCTAATGAGCTAACAAGTGGCTCACTTCTATCCCAGACAAAAGAAAGCAGAGAGCAGCTCCATTGTAGTCTCTTTCTTTGTAGTTAATGTCTAATTTAAGAATTTATTTTGTACCACTTGCTGTGACCTCTGAGTTTACATATTTTAAAAACAAACTGTTAGGCACTACGATCTACACTGGCCAGCAGCATAAATCTTATCAACTACCCTAGCCACCCAAAGGCAAAATAATTCCTCTATCCTTAGTCTGAAGGCAAATTACTTCTGTAGAACAAGTGACAAATAAATATAGTAAATAATAATACTTATGAAAGATGCTGAACTTACAGCCCTGAAGACTGAAGTCATCTGATTATCCATAGACAAAAGATAGAGCATGTGCAGCATCAGTGTAAGTTTATCCAGAGCATTACATCTAAGTGCCTTAAGACTAAGCTAGCAGGGCCCCTTATAGTTCATTGTCCATAAAAAGTAAGCTGCAAAAGCGAGAAAGAGGCTCCAAAAGCAAAGGCTTAAATTAATGAAGATCAGGGGAGCAAAGGACCAATCGGCTCCCAGCTTCCTCTGATTGGCCAATGGGAAGTAAAATGCTCTTGGAGGAGGATGGCCCCATGCCTGCATTCACAGGCAAGCATGTCTTCCTCCCCTTCTGGGGCTGTGTGCCCTTCTGCAGATCCAAACAAGTTTCCTCCCCATGGGAGCTGCATGGAAGATGGTTTAGATCCCAATCTTAGAGTGCCTTCTGCCAGGGTGGGCCTTTTCCCCTTCACACATTCATGGAAGTCAGCACAGCTCTGCTGAGGCCCAGTAGTCTGCCTGAAATGCAGAATTGAAGTCTGAATACCAAAAACTGAACATTCAAAGACATCTCTTCTAACTGCAAAATGAAGTTCAATATCCTAGGGGGAAAAAGCTCATATGTGCCAAGTTATACACCTGAGTAGAACAATGCACTGGGGTTTTCCCCAGCTATTTAAAAAAAAAAATACCCACAAACCTGTTTCCATTTTTTTACTTTGCAATTTGCTGGAAAAAAAATGAAAATCATTACTGCAGTTCATTGAACGGTTGATTGTACAATTTTATTTTACTAAATGAGAATTGTAAAGTAGAAAGCTAAGTTTAAAAACCTTCTTGTTGTTTAGGTGTATAATTCTTTCTCCTGCTTTGCATGCCTGGAACGAATGTGGCATTAAGTATATCCTAATTTTAAAGAATTTAATACATGCATAATCTGCTTTAGAAGCAGAGACTAGATTTTGTTCATATTAAAATAAATCAGCAGGACAAGTGAGAGGGTACAACTTACGGCATATTCCTTTTAACAGAATAGGCAAAATCCTGTATTTCTTTACGTTCTTTGTAAGGATTGCTAGATGTTAATTGTACTGGGTGCAGCTTTCATTGATAAAAATCTCCATATACTCTGCTACTTAAAATGAAAAAATAAGACACCTATTGATTGATTCTGAATGTAAATTTATAGTGTGTATATACACTTTTGATATTTTATAAAGCATTGAAATCATGTTGCAGTTCAGTTTGAAACAGCAGAATTGAGCTGTTTGCAATAAAACCTCAACATTGCAAGATTTGTCAACAGTAATTGGTGATTTTGAGTGTCTCCTTTCTTTGTGTTCCTAAATGGAGACACCTTAAAGTGTCTTAAAGTGATTTTCACACAGTGTTGAGCAACCACCATCTGAAAAAGCAAGACTCTTTAAAGATATCGAATAGCCAGACAGAAATCAATAGTCACGTTCAAGAATCTTTGTTTCCAAGTTCCTAGAATTTCCTTGTATCCTCTTTCACAGTGATGTCATTGAGTTTTAAAGGCTGTGGGCAAAAATTGTTTGCCAAATATCAAGTACTCTTTCTCTGTGCCCTGTCTTTTTCTTGCATTGTGTAAGCAAGTTCCACTGAAATCAACAAGGAATAAACTTGCCCTGTCACAGAACAACTGGGCCCTCAGCTCTGCATAGGTTGGGAGTCATCCCTCAGATATCTATCTAACTCTCAAACTCACAAAACTCGCACTGTAATAAGAAAGCAACATTCAGGCTGTCAATGAATGGAATTTTTCAGAGAGAGAGGGAGAAGAGCCCTACTAAAAGGGCTCTCAATTAGTGTATGAACCTTTAACAGCACTCACCATTTTTATTTGCGCCTCATCTCTCTTATCAGCTTAACACATTATAAAAAGCTGTTCAAACACTTTCACACCATTCTTGCCCAAATGATCTCCTGTAGAGCAGGTCTTGGCCAAGAAATAAATATCACAGGCTTGATCTAGCTTCCACTTATGTCCTTCCTAGACTTTTTGGTAAGTACACTTATCTCCCACAAAAGTCACAACCAAACAGACACGCAACCCAACCTAGAAAGATGAACAAGTTTCACATAAAATTGTTATGGATGCAAAGGCACACTCACATTTCTTTAACAATTTCAACTGCTCAGGTAACATTCAATTGCAACTTTCAGGAGAACCTGGTTGTAATATAGGAGACTCCTGGACTCAGAGCAAGAACAAGTCTTATATCATTGTCCCCTCTTTTGGACTTGCATCATCCCTCTTTACAAATATATGGGACCCTCACTGCAGGCAAAACTCCCTGGTCCTGCACAGAAAGTGTCCTGGCTGACTTCTGTGCTCTTAGTTCTTTTGTTATGGACTCCAAAGAGTCTGGGATCTATGCTGGTGACCTGGGCAGTGATTGGGAGGGATGGTCTTTTCTGAAGAGCTCACAACCCTGTTGTTTGTGGGGGCGAATCTGAATCTGAATTTAACTCTCCAGAACACCTAAATATTGAAACTGAATGCAAATTTTGAATCAAGTCAAGACAAGTAGAGAAGCACACAGTATTTCCTAGACAGAGCACATTACGGGCCCCTTTAAGATATCTTTAGGCATTTATGTGTTCTGTATATGCTTTATACTGCAGTCCAGTATCTGATTCCTGGTTCACTGCAACAAAGATAACGTGTAAGGGATTTTCCAAGTGACACACCACTTCTGCTATAATAGTTATGTACTGGAATAATTGTGTTGTAGGGTGTCCAGACTGTATTACCTGTAGGAATTTACTTTGGCTACGCTCAGGTATGCCATGAAACAAAACAGAACAGAGGCAGGCAGAAGAAAACAGAAACGACTCTTGCTAAAAGAAGAAGAAATGCTTCCAGCAAAATTCTGTATATTTCAGTGGTTATTCAAGATGAACCAAAAATTCAGTGCATCTTGATTTTTTAACTCAAAATTGAACTCTTGGTCAAATGGAACAGGATTCATTTCCAAGCCAAAATGGGCATGTTCTTGGCAAACAGTGACTTCAAACTGCATAGTCTCACTTCTGAATTTTTGTGTTTTGATTTTTAAAAGGTCATTTAATGACACTTCATAAAGAGAAGATCAGAGGTGCTCAAAATGACCCAAAATGAAATTATAACAGTTTTGCATAATTCTAGGTCTTCTCCTGATTTGATTGAATTGTTTTTCCTGCACATATGTGTGTAGTTAAAAAAACAGTTATCATATTTTTACAAAGGCACTTGAGAGGTAAAAGTCAAGAAACAGTGTGCCGTGATATACAGCAAGAGAGTCATATAAGTGCCTATAGGGTGTACAGTAAGTCAGTGTTTTTATAACACTTAAAAAAGTATGGTATTAAGAGGGAGCGAAATGAGTAAATATATAATTTATTACATGGTGCATTTGTTTGTGTATAATGCAGTGTAAGCATCAGCAAAGCAGTTCGACACATGTATAAAATTAAACATGCACTGAAGTGTTCTCCTGCGTAGGGATGACATGAGCATATGTTTAAAATAAGTCATGCGCTTTTGTAAACCTTGCTGAATTGGGGCCCAAGTAATGCAGGTATGTTTTACTAACTGTACCTATAACATTTGAGAGAGAAGTACTTGTCTCCTTTAAGTAAAATTAGAGGAGACAGGTTAAAACAGTAGTCCATAGTTGGTGGATCCCTTTGTTAAAGACAGCCCTGTACAATTATATCAGGTGACAATTTTCAGAGGTTCCTAAATGTTACTTTACTAAAAGTTTAATCATCCCCATCCCTCAAACATATTCTTCATTCATTTCACAAAGATGTATTTTTTAGCAGGATAGTAAATATTCAGGTGTAGGTACCAAACATTTAACCAGCAATTATTTTGTGTCAGCTCCATAGGTTTAAAACATCAGTTGCAAGTATTTCAGTCTCTTCTGTATTTTAGATTGTCTCTGATATCTGTGTAACTCCAAATATGACCATATTTTGCATTTGAATTCATAAGGAGAATACAACATTAATACCCCTTTATACAAAATTCTTTATTTTTAGTTCTCAAATTTCTGAACCTGTTATAGGTCTTTTACCTATGCAAATAAATATAGGGTTTAATCCTTAATAATATGTGCTGTAAACACAAAGTCCTGATAATGACATCAAATTAATAGTGGAAAAGTTTTGAAAAAATCTTTAATAAACAATTTTTTTTACTGTCTGTAGTTATAAAAAAGATTCTTAGGGGAGGACTTTGTATTGTATTTTATTTTTTATTATCAAATGAAAATAAAATCCCCTAAATATATATTTTTAGAAGGATCACTAAGTGGCTTTGGATTATGTTTGTAAAATATGTGTATGTCTGAAAGAGTGAAAGAATCACAATAACTTTATTAGACTTACTTAAAAATCGTTGCCAAAACATTTATTGTAAATTCTGGGACCATTGTTTATGATCGACAAATAATTATATAAATATTGAAATTTTCAATTGATTATAAAAAACATGTTTTTAAATTAATACAGATTTAAAAATCAGCTTAATGCAGATTAAAAACATATTTACAAGTCTTTTTCCAATGCCAGACCATTTGTTATTTGCCCATTTATTTACTCATTTATTTCCTGTGGCATTTTTCATCTGTAAATTTGTTCTTTTCACAAAATTTAACATATTAAATATGCCACCCAATCATACCCAGACATTCATAAATAATATTGTTATACTCTGAAGCAAATGATGATTAATATTACAGCAGTAACAATTTAAAATATTTGTATAATGTAAAATGTAGATCTTCCAGATATCTAGAAGAAGCATACCTCAAAATTCTGGTTAACAAAAATATTCAGTATTTGAAACCATAAAACGCAGTTCATTTTCTTTCTAAGAGGGCTTTAGAATATTGCAAAGATTCTAACACAGCCCTGTGAACCAGTTCTATCAAAATACGATCCAAATAGATTTTTGTCAAAGTGCAAAATAGTATTTTACTTGTAAATACTGAATTATTTATTACTTTATTTTTGACCATTTTAAGAAATTTAAAGCTTCAGTTTCAATAAAATATGATCATAGCAAAGCATTGTGTGCACATATTTAGTGCAGGTACTGGATTTTTGCTATAATTACTTGTTTCAGTAATATTTTTACAAATGTTTATACTGTATAGATACAAAAATTAACATAATTTTGTCAAATAAAAATATGGCTTTAATGGATACATTTTATGCATATCAGAAACTTTACTATGATACACTTAGGCTTTTTTGCAATACTTTTTACCTACTATATTTGGTTTGATTGCAAAGATTACGTACAATTAATTTTGACTGTGAATTGTGCAGAGGTTAAACAAAATACACATAGAAGATTCACCCACGAAAATCATTTTCATTCACAAAACTCAGAGAAGATACTACAGATCGAAGTATTTCTTTTAAAGTTCTTTCAAATGTTCTGTACTGCAAACCATTAATTATTTATTTCTTAGTTATAAATGGACATTTTTATATATAATCCTCCTTTTCATCAAAATACATCAATGGCATATGACATGGCCATGTTTTTTGTTTCAGAATAACTGCTATGACCTGTTTCTTTTTCAGCTAGTCATGCAATGTTGGTGTCATCTTAACTTTATAATCATTAGGAAACAATAGTTTTTTTTATACTTTCTTAATGCTTGTTTTATAGAAAATATAAACTCCTAAAGCAACTTAATGAGAAAACAGACTTTCAAGTGCAAATACACTTAGAAATAAAATCTTGACTTGGCTTTACTCTAAATAGCAGTTATAAAGCTCTGGATAATTATTTTTCAAAACATGTGATTAATAAGTGTCCATTTTCATGCCATCATTGGTAATAGATGCAATCTCACTCAGGCACCCTGCCATTCTGTTTAATACAAGTGTATCCTAGTGTAAAAAAGAGCTTGTCATACTTATCTCTAATGGTGAGTGATTTCATTTCCCCTTCATGATGAGACATTGCACCCCATGCTCTCCAGTCTTACCATGTACACACTGACAAGGAAGTTACAACAACATAGGTAGGACAATACATGTACATAAAGATAGTGCATAAAATATATACTGTGTATTACTATATAATTTTGATAACAAAATGTACATTTGAAGAGACGTAGAGGAGGACATAAAAACATTTTGCATTTAAGTAAAATATATATTTTGACAGAACAATATATTTAGCAAGTGGAAAAAAATGACAATTGTCATGTTGTTGGTTCCACAGCTCAGTTCCTCAAAAAGCAGAAAATGCTTGTCATTAAATCAGTGTTAACGATTAATACTTGTAACTTTTACTATTCTTGATGTATGTTCTTCGTAAACCTTAGCATTTTCAAGCTATTGTACTACATGAAACCGACAACAATTGTTCTGATTCATGGTTTAGGAGGAGTAGCTGATTAATCCTATGTCAACACTCTTGACCCTGTGTTGAAACTAGAATCGTAGAAGATCTGCTTAACAATATGTCAAAGGGTACAGTTGCTCAGGTTCTCTTTTTTGTAAAATCTATAAATTAGGGTAGTTTACCTCAATAATTGTCACTATTATTCTTTTGTCCTTATCATCTCGGGGTTATTTTGTTATGTAGAATATCTTCTTGGAAAGCTACCACAATGTTAACATCCTCTTGAGTTTTATTCTTGTTTCTGCATTCTGTGAAAAAGAACTAGTCTTTTTAGCTGTTGCGGTAATGGAGTTAATACGTTCTTTCTGCCTTTAAGACCAACATCTGTACAATATATCAAAGCTGCAGGGGAAAGACACCTCAAAAGCTGTGCTGGGACCCGTTATATTCTTAAGGATTGAGGGGCCAATCTGGAAACCTATTCATAAATGAACAGTTTTTACTCACACGAGTAGTCTCATTGGCTTTAGTAGCACCAGGTAGGTAAGTAAGAGTTGCAGGATTGGATCTTTACATCAAAGTATTCAAAGATTTAATTCAATTATTTAAATACATGATTGAAGAAATAATTTTAAATGTATAACATTTTACAGTAGAATCTGTTCTTACAGACACTGAAAAAGTACATGTTCTTCTATCAATGCATTAATTTAGGTATTAAAATATAGTATCTTATTTATATTAAGACACCTGAAAATACAGGGATAAACCAGCTGGAATAAAACAAAACAGTGATTTAAAATATAGTTTGTGGACAAGTGAGAACAGATGTATACATTTTTATTCTACTGTTAAAACATAGTGAATCACCAAAGCCAATTCTTAAATCATTAATAAAATTTTACATCCTAAGGTGTACAATCCTGTATGGCAGCAGCAGAAGAGAATGCAACTTTTATTACAGTAAGCCATGTACAAATAGAAAAACACACACAAAAAAATGTTCATGGCATAACTAGATAAAGCTGAAATCTGCTGAAATTTTCTCATGTAAACTGCATAATAGCACTTCAAATGGCCCCTTTCTGTCATCCACTGTAACCATCACATTCCCATTTCTGCTGCAGTCAGGTGAACTGTCAAAGAGCTATTACGGTTGGCTGCGTAGAATTCCGAGGAAAGACAAATCTTTACAGTTTTCTCCTTGGACAATAAATGGTTCTTTTGGTGCTTCTAGGTTTTCCTAAACAATTTTGGTAAAAAAATCATGAGGGTTTTTATTTTATTTTGTTTTATTTTACTTTTCCCTTTTTTACGTGTACACTAAAATAAAGGGCTTTATTTGTGCTGAAACCTTTACTGTGAATGTATAGCTCTTTGATGGATGCACATTAGCATTTCTATATCTGGGTAAGATTTTATTTACTTTTTCCTTCTATAATACATAATATAACCGCTATATGCTTGGAAACATTATGATGTCATGTAATATTTTGGTATATGTGTTTTCACTATTAAAAATGGACACACAGTGAATAGTAGAACAAAATGTATATACATCTGCAAAATTGCCCAGCTTACAGTTCAGAACTAAAAAAAAAGCATACAAATATTATATATACTTAGTCTTTCATGGCTGCTTAAGATACTGCATGCTCAAAAATGAACACATTATTGTGATGTGCAACACTGTATCTTCTGATAAGCCTGATCTCATAAATAAAAAAATGTACAAATGATACATTTTTAAAGACTTTTCTGCAGAGCCAAATATTTTGCACATTCTGGTGAAGTGTGTAGCTTTAGGAAAATGAGGATTTGATTATCTTTCATAAATTTAATAATAAACATGGTTTTAGAAAACCATAGTGAATGTTCATGGTGCTTTTTGTCTTGTCTAAAAAAGTTAAAGCATTTTTAAATTGACCTTTGCTTACTTCAATCATTTTAAATATAAAAATTATATGTATCGCACACTGAAAGAATTTGCTTTCCTGATAAACAGAGGAAGCCGATTCTTATGCTCTAAGAAAGATGGCAGAAGACAATTTGCTCTGTATAATTTTTGAAAACTTCTGATGTTTTTGTTTAATGTATATGAGTTTCTGTTAAAAAGCTGCACATTTTAAAAAACTTGGTAGAAAAAACTAGTCATTCAAACCACTGTCATGTTTGGCTTTCAAAAACTTTCTTCATAGTTTGGAACTTTCATATTTACAACCCTTCCAGTCAGTAAATATAAAATGTGCATTCTTTATATTGAGTTTGGAACTATATTATAATAGAAACTGATTTGAAGTCATTGGTTTTAATCTTTTAGAAGATAAAATTTTAATTCAACATAGCTATTGGAGTCCACATACATATAAGCACATTTATTTTCAACATTATTTCTGTTACATACATAAAACCATATGTACATTAACCTTTATTTTAAAAAAGTATTTGTTCCCTGCCCCAAAGAGCTTACATTAGAGATAGAAAGTTCAGTTGCGAAGCATTGTCAAAGTGTTCATCAAAAATAAACCAGAACACAGGAAAAATTGTATAGCCCTCAGTAAAAAAGTTTGTTTTTAATGCCTACGGTATCTGTATAGAACCAAAAAAAAAAAAAAGAGCAAGGAGTCTTGTGGCACTTAAAGACTAACAGATATTTATTTATCACATGTGCTTTCATGGGAGAAAATGCCACTTTGTCAGATGCTTTGAAGAGGGGTAACTTACAGAAATTATATTATATATATATATATATATATAAATATTATATATGTATTGCAGAAGAAGAGGCTTTCAATGTCTTTACTAATCTGATAGTTTTTTCCACCTTTTTCCTCCTATCAAGATATGCAGCTTGTAGCATCTATGAAGATATTTGATGTTTCTCAGATATTGTAGTTTGGAAAATGCTGTTTGCAAGCTTATTTGCTTGAGTTGTGTTCATAAACAGGAAAATATAATTCACTTTTGCGTATTTGCTAGACTGGACAAATCAAGGTGACAATCCATGGTTAGTTCTGTCAGGCCTTTTGTCCTGCTGTTGCTGTGAATCAAAACACAATGGAAGCAAAGTGGAATATATAACTGTCCAGCTGCCTTGTTGTGACAGCACAGTCCCGCTATTACAGTGTGTCAGCTCTTGTTTGTATACCGGTAGCCGAGCCATAAGATGACAATGCAAATTGTGTGAAAACTATTCTATAAGATAACAAATCATGTCAGTAGGAGGGGAAGGATTCAGGCTTGTCTTGAAAAACAGCATCTTGTAAAAGCTTCTATTTTTGGTACAATGATTACTTCCATGCCCAGGACCCACTTTCTAACTATGGCATGCTTTTAAGAGATACAGGTAAACTCTTGCATTTAAATCTATCCCATGGTGTCTGTTTGCAGAGCACTGCATTGATGCTACTTTAAAGGCAGTTTATATTTCATTTACACTTGCAATTAATCATCTTTACAGTGTTGGTGTGACTGGCAACAGCAGAGTGATTTAATTAAATCTGAAATTATTGTACAGTAAATATAGGCTTCCAACTAGCCTGTCCAAATTAAATGCTGAGGTCTATTTCTTACCCATGGTGTTTCCAATTTAAGTGTTCATCCAAAAGGTTACACTTCATGAATTGAAATCAGTTTTGTGTTTTAACTGTTGCTAAACTAAAATGCCATTCATACATGAATCTGGGCATCTGTTTGCTCTAGGAATATGTAAGAATTATCTATAGACTCCATATTATATTTGTGATTTTATGACCGATGTTCTATTAGCACCATTTTTCTTCTAATGCTTTTTCTCTTTTGTCATGTCAGCACTGAGCTGCTTTTGCAAAAAAGTCTTTCCTCCATTTTGTTTCAGCCTGGTAATCAAGCAATTAGTTCACAAAATGGAGGTATTCTGCATTGCTTTTTATAGTGTATGTTACTTTGGGTGAGCTTCACCTATAGGAAATCAGCAGACAGAACAGTTTGCTGTTGATCTTGTTAAATGGGCCTCCAAAGAATATTCCGATGATGTTAAATAAATGACCAGTGCTTAAGGGAAAACTTACTAGATTGAGACCTTTATGGAGTTAGCACTGGAGAATTACATAGAACACATGCAATGCCTGCAGTCTCCGCAAACGTTACATGAGAGAGGAAATGACTGCCTTCCTTTTCTGAAAGTGTTCAATTGCTAATTTCTATAATAAACTTTAACTTCATTTAAAAAAAAATAACCAACATCATTTGTTTTGTGTTACAGCTTTCCACAGATGATTCACAACAGGTCTAGCAAGGAATCAGACCAGAAATAGAATACCGTTTCACTACATATATATTTATAATAATAACATATGCATATATATCATATATATATAATAATAATATATGTATATCTATATATCTTCTGAGTACTGGAAAAATTGTCATCTGTTAAGTGCAGCTGAGGTCTTCTGTGTGAAAAGCAGAGCTCTTTTTCTTTTTTTCTTTTTCTTTTCCTTTTTTTTTTTTTGCAGTGCTGCCATGTCTGCACTTTTTGAAATTGCATATTTATCAGGCTATGAATTATTTATGAAGTGGGAATGGAAGGGGGTATGTAGTGGAAGGAGGAGTGCAAGAATATATGCTTAGAAAGAATACCGTAAATGTATACAGAAAAAACTCTTTTGAAGGAATATTCTGTGTGACTGCTCTTTTTATTTTTCCTGTATGTTTCACTTAGTTTTGTAGCCTTCTGATTTTTTGTTTTTCTTTTCTTTTTTAGGGTGTGGAGAGGGGTTTTTAGCTGGCTAAGTGTTGGAAGATTTTGCTGCTGAAATGAATCGAGCATTTCTTTGACTTCTGGAGGATAGGATGTTTAATAAATATTAATCCTTCAAATGTCAGGCTGCATTATTGTCAAGAAGAGGCTGACAGATTGAGGATTAATGAAATGTTTCATAAATTAGAAATGAAACTATCAGCAGAATGGCCAAAGTAGGGATCAAGGGTGGACCAAGCTTATGTTCTGGACCAGTTGAATATCCTATCTCTGTAAGATCTTAGATCAGCCTCCAGTGTGAAAAAATAAGCCTTCTGCTCTTCAATCACTAGGACATCTAGATCCTTTCTTCTTTGGGCTCTGTGTGTACAAAAATAGCAAGCTTGATTCATTCACCAGATAATATGATTAGACAGAGTCAGATCCAAATTCTTTTTTCTTTCTGTTTTGTTTAAAAATGTGGGGGGGGGGGGAGAGCAGAATAATTTCTGTTCGAAAATCGTGATGTTATATTTTCCCACTGTGAAAAATACGACATCACAGAAAGCTGAAGTCATGGAGTTACAGTGGTAAATTGGAAAAATGGTAGCTGCCTCTTCAAAAACACACAGAATTTCCAACATAAATTATGTATTAAAGGAAGAATGTTTGAATAAAACAAGTAACAGTAATTTAATAGGAGGTGACAAGATTTTTAGGAGAAGCTAATGTACGTCAAAAAATATTATAGTATATATCCTTTAATCGAACTCATGGTCTCCAGTTCAAGGACTGAATGTAAAGCTGATTTTACTATATTTTCTAATTTATTAAAATAAAATCTTTTTTTGCAATTATTAGAGGGAAATTAATTTGAATTTGTATAACAGCAGATCTTTTGGGTGTGGGTGAGAGGAACAGTTATCTGGGATGCCTTTCTTTCTATCAGCACAGAGATACACACTATGAAACTGGGCTACCAGAGTGTATAAAAATGTTTAGCCTAATCACTCCCTAATGACAGCGACTTATGTCCTTAGTGCAGTCGATTTGTTTCCTGGGTTTTAAAAGTAGATTATTTCCATGGTGCAGGCTTAGTGTAAGCTGTTGAGAAACCACAAGCACTGCACTTCAGCCTGAGTTTGGGACGTTCGCCAAGGGTAATCTGATTAAAAGGGCATTTTTTACAACATAGTGGTGCTTTGAAAATTCTGTGCAGCCAGATAGAGTGGGGCCAAAAAAAATTGCTTTTTCAAGGCTAACGATTTTACTCAGGCAGAATTAAAAGCATGATAAGCAGCATCACAGGAATGATTCTCTTCAGCAGACTTGCAACTGGGTAAACAAAGCATTCTTAGTAACACATCTGTTACAGACCCACCAGCAAATTCATGATCTATTTAATGGAGCTTTTTCGCTTGTTTGTTCTGCCTTTAATCACGTTTGATTACTTCATAGGTGTGAGGTTCTAAGGCCTTACTTTATCTATAAGAACTCAAAGTGTTTCCCTTTCTACAGTAGTTTTACTCTTCTGTGTCCTGACATTTATAAAAGTTCTACTATGAAAGTGGTTATCTGTAATGTACTCAAAAAAACCATGTTTGGTTATGTTTACCTGAGATGGTTAGCAGCTGTACATTGTTAAAAGGTAATTATACTATCTCAGATATTGGGTTTCTTATAAAAGATAGAACATAATGATAATTAAATATGTCATGTTTGCACACATCAGAACAGACTCAAAACAACTCTTCTTGAATCATTTGCCTTTTCGAACTACTTTCATGTTCTGCAGTATCTGCATAGGAAAGAGCAGAAAAGGAACTCCTGTCTTTTCTTAACATCCCTGTAGATCTATGAATGGCAAGTTCATCCTGGTTTCCACATGTGCTAATAATATAGGATGGCTTACACCAAAATGTTTCTGTACACAGTCTACTTCAAAATCTCTGGGTTCAGTCAGTATTCTATGCGTCAGAGCTCACTGGTACTAGACCCTAGTGTGACAGGCAAAATGTAATTTGTTTTCTACAAAACAGGCTTTTTCATTTTGCTTAATAAATATTGAATGAAAAGGCACAGTCTCTTATCTTCTGCTATATCACAGCATGGCTTTGTAAAGGGAAAAATGTATAATGAATTTAAACTACATCAAATTTTCAACTCTTGTCTCTTAATTGTAATAAATAAAATAACATATAACTTGCAAGAGAGGAAAGAATGCAATGCATCATAAACTAGAAGGTTGACCAAATAAACATTAGTGAGAAGATTACAATTAAATGTTTCCTGCAAAATGGAGCTTTATATTTCATATATCTTTACTTCATGTACATAAGTCAGAACAGTTATATCACTTCAATGTGTTTAGTTAAGCACGTCTTCCTGTTCTCCAGGAACATCTTGCCATTTCTCTATCTGTCGACTTTTCAGACATGAGACCTTCTGAGTAAATAAGCCTTTTTGAACCTCACTCATATTATTCACCACAATCCTCTGCATTTACCATAGTTTTACCTCTGTCTATGTGAATATATACTTCACAAGCACAAACATACATTTATACATAAAAATTCACATGTATTATATAATTGTATAAAAATGACACAGTTTTCAAGGCAGGCCTTCATGATATTGACAATTTCTTGCTGAACATTTCCCAAGTTTATTTGTGATTTATGTGCATGTGTATACACCTAAATTATGTTACAGTAGATACAAAGGAAAGAAGAAATGTTAATAGCACTAAAGACAGCAGTAGACCCTAGCAACAGACTATGCATGCTGCGGCTCTTAGTGAGCTAAGTACCACCTTGTAAATGTACGTAGGTTCTGGAATGGATGGTGTGATAATGGTACTTTACAGTTTTTGTTGTTATGTGTCTTCAACAGCTACAATTCCTTGAAGCTATAAGATTCAGTCTTTTCCCATCCCCATAACCAGACAGCCTCCTCAAGCAGGAAAAACTGCTTTAGGATAGCTGTATTCCATCAATGCTATTTAACTGGGGAAAGAAGACTGAACCAAGATGTCCTTGTGTCATGCTCTGTATTTAGCATGTTGTTGCTCAGATATGGAAAAATACAGTGCAGGCAGAAATAATTGTGAAACATCTGTTTACTATCACTGCACACACCACATAGCTAGAACACCATCACTTTCTAGAAGACTGAATGTTGTTAACCAATTTTTATCTTCAAATTTAAAGTCTGCTTTTTTTCTTGTATTTTAATCTTTCCTTTTAAGTTTGAATTTTGTATCACTTAAAATGGTATATTCATGTCAGAAAGATGACCTGCTGTTTGAGGGGAGGGCAGGAGAAACCATTAAAAAAAAAAAGTCTTGATAATCAAGTACATCTGTGATCCTGTGTTACTTTTTAGAGCACAAAGACCTATGGAGCTGCTTTCCCTTCCAAAGTAAAATGTCTATGATCCATAAGAAGCTCCCAGCCTTCTTTCTCGCACCCCAAAGAAAAAAGAGAGAAAGAAAGAAAATTCTGTAGCAGCAGATCAGCAGCTCCGTTTCTTCTTTTAAAAGCTGAGGTTGCTGCTATTTAACATAAAACCTTGTGACCTCACTACTGTGGCTGATTTGAAACACCAAGCTATTTAATGATGCAAATTACAAACAGAGGGAAAACATCAGAAGAATCAGTCTGGAAATTAGCTTGTTTGACTGAAAATTAGCTGGCTTAATCGAACTTGCAGGACATAGATTTTCTATTCAGAAGCCTGGCTTGGAAATTTTGTCCATTTCCATTATCTTAATGCTCAGTGGGACATTTGGAAGCATTAAGAATTAAGGTGCAAAATAATAGGTGCTGTACCCTTGTTTATATCTGATTTTCTCATACTTAGACCTAAAATGTTTCAACAGGGGTACTGTATATGGGGCAATACTAAACTGTATTCAGTTTAAATCCTAGGACCAGTAGTCTGAGCAAACATGGTGAGCCCAATTCTGTACTCTGAAGTTAATGGTGTTAGACCAATGTAATTAAAGGCAGAATTCACCCCTCTACCATACTGTGCCTTCCCCATGCCATGGACAGAGGATACCCTCCATGCACAAATTTCTTCCTTTCTACAAGGAAGAGAATGCTCACTTGTCTGTGTGGTGCTGGTTTCTTCCTTTTGGCCTTCTAGCAACTTTGTGCTATTGCATTCAGGCTGGAGGAGGAGGCTGGCTGGCCTTTACAGAGGAACGGGCTGGCCTGAAGCAGTGCCCTTTGGGGCCTAAGATGGTGTTGCCTGCCAATTGTTAGGGGGCAAGCTTAAATATCAGCCGCACAGTGAGGCCAACCTTCTGTGCCTTCCTGCGTGAACGTGTGAGGATCTTAACCAGGGGATATTCACTTAGATTTCTTATTTCTGAGATACCTCCTGTGGATTTTGTCATTGGAGGGAATGATGTAGGCCCTTATCTTTTAAAACAATCCTTTAAGAAAATCTAACACCTCTCGTTTCAATTTCTGGGTCCATCTAACAGTAAATGCCAAATAATAATTTCTTTCTGGATCCAGGCTGGGGAGCAGGTGCCCCATCCTGCCTCATGGCATGTGAATGCAGCATGGCCACGAGCTCTTACTTCTTCCAATCAACTGTCAACAGACCTCACCATGCACACAGCTCTTATTTATTTTCAGCATCAACTTGCCCCTTCTGCTTTTTCTATTGCTTATTTGTCTTTACACTTTCTCTTGTTCTACTTCCCTCACCCAAAATCCATAAACAGAAAATGATGTGACTATAACCATCCTTGACTGATACTAGTCTTTTCAATTGAGAATCCTTTAAAACTACGGTAGTTCACCAGTGCCTAAAGTGTAAACTGGTGTTAAGTTACTAAGTGGTAATGTGTTTTTGTCCCTTTAAAAGGAACAAACAAACCTGATTATTTCTTGGAATGGTCCAGGAGAGGGCTGGACACATCAGGGAACAGTTTCGGGCATATTCAGGACTGGGAGTGATTTGAGGTCAGCTTGCAAGTAGTAACCCAGGCACGCTGCTGGAGTCAGAGTTGCTAATTCAGGAACGTACAGCACACAGGCACTTTGGTACTATCTTCACTGTTGACTGTTGGTGTCAGACACAGCAGGGCACTTCAGGCAGGGTAATAGGGCAGATGGTAACACAATCCCATTCTCATCTAGATTGCACCCATAGAATCTGACTGACAACATAATGCCCTTGACCTACATTCACAACTTCTATTCATTTCGGCGGCTGTTCTGCCGTGGAGTGAGGGCAGCATAAAACAGGTCTTGGTACCAGCCATTAGAAACAATGTTCTGCATGTCATCTGGGCTATAGGACTGCTCTAAATGTATCTCTCTACATCTGTACATCCCAGACACTCTTACATAATGAGAACCTAAATGACGTTCATTTTAATGTATTTGTAGTTCCACCCGGGTGTGTTAAAAAGAAGTCTTCTGTGTTTCTGTGATCAGAAAACTGGACTTGATGTGGAACAGGAGAGTTTAAAGACTCCAATTAATTATAATAGTCATACTCCATTACAAGCTGAAGAAAAAAGGGTGACTAAGGAGTAAAGAGCTGGGTGAACAGACTCACACAAAGACAAAAATTTTCAAAACTAGTGCCTAAAGTTAGGATTCTAAATCCATATTTAGGCAACTTAATATAAGCAGTGAGGTTTTCAAAGGTGCTGAGCAACTCTTTAACTCCAGTGGGATTTGTGGGTAATTATCAACTGTGAAAATCAGACCATTTTCATTTAATTACCTAAATATGGATTCTGGGGCCTAACTGTAGAGACTTAGGTTTAAAAATTTGGGCCAGGAGACAAAATATGTCCTGCAGGACAAAACTTCAATTAAAGACAATGAGAAGCTTGCTTACATAAGCAGTGTAGGATTAGACTCAAGATGACAGTAGATGTGCTGAGTATTTATAGGAGTACTATATTTACAGAAAGCAGGAATATTTTTAGCATGCTTAGGAAAGATTTTCAAGTCTTACCAGAAATTATTGCATAATCAGATGGATATTTGTGGAAATTAACTAAATTTGGCAACATTTTGCACTGCAGATATTTTCATGAATATCTCCATTTTTGCCTAGAAGACTACAAGTCTGAACTGCTCCATCAAATAATCACCATTGCTTTTCCACTGATCTAACACTGCCGTATTTCTTCCTTCATTTGATTCAGGATCTACATACAGTGTGTCCCAGAGCAGAAATATCCATAGATACATTTATATTTACAATTTTATCTAGAACCATATTGCACATGGAAATTCAGTACCAAGGAAGTTACTTGTGCCAAGCCTTCTATCCTGTCACACAAAAATGTTTATTACAAAGACATGTACAAAGGAAGATGTTTTACTGCTTTAACTCCACCATCTCAGCAATTCTGTCATTCCAGGAGCATAGGGCAAGAGATAATAGGAAGATATTTTTCATATTTCAAGTTTTATCAATACCTCTTTAGTCCTACAGGCAGTGATCTCTGCATGGGCACAGGAATCCACGTGAATGAACTCCCCACAGGCTTGAGGTGTAGTGGACCAGTCCTGTAAACAGTTACTACCAAGCATCATATGACAGACAGTCCTGGAGAAGCAATCACTTTCTATAATCTTTTTATCCAGCTCTGCTGCTAGGCGACAATTTTTATTTCAGATCTTAATGTGATGATCACCTTGACTTCCATGTAGCTATTCATTCTAGTAAACAGTGCATTCAGTAATAAGGGGTTTCACCTGTGAGAGCCAAATTCTATTTTTTGTATACAAATAAAACTCCCAGCAGTGACTGGGAGTTTTACTTAGGTAGCTGCTGCAGGACTTGGTCTTTATTGCGTTTATCCTGTGTAAGCACTATAGGAGTAGTCCTCACTGAGATTTCAGTGAATAGCTCAGCTAAAAGTTAACACATGGAACTCATTGCCATAGGATGTTGTGAAGGCCAAAAGTTTAATTGGGTTCAAAAAAGAAATATATAAGGTTGTGGAGGATAGGTCCATCAGTATCTATTAGCCAAATGGTGAGAGACATAAACCCGTTCTTTGGGCATCCCTAAATCTCTCCAACTGGCAAAAGTTGGGACTAGATAATGTAAGATTCATCGCTCAAAATTGCCTTATTCTGTTAATTTTCTCTGAAGCATCTGTCAGAAGGCCACTCTCAGAAGACAGGATACTGGACTAGATGGACCATTGGTTTGACCCAATACAGCCATTTGTATGTTCTTAATTTTAAACATTTCAAAATGTCAGTGTTCATAGAAACATAGCAATGTATTAAAAGAAAAATCTGTAACTAATAACAGAATCGAATACATTTGTTTTAAATGCCATATGGAAATTGTGTATCTCTGTAAGTATTTACCTAAATTTAAACAGAGTATAAAAATAAATAAGAATATTTATACAGGATCAGGAAATCTGGAAAATGCAAACTGCTAATTTGTAGCATTTCACAGTATAGTATTTAAATAGAAAACATATTAATATAGCTACTGTGGCTGGAATTATACATTAACTATGGGTAATTTCTGATAATCACTATCTGGTTAGTCTTCTATAAATCTCAGAGAAATGTTTCCAGTGCTTAATAATCAGACATTATTTACATGTCTCTTTTTAAAATAGTGATACCCTCTGCACAGAAATGTTGTATACACAAATTTCAGAATTTTATTTTGCTATTATCTACTAAAATGGTCTAAATTTGAAGAAAATATTGAAAATCCCTTTATGTATCCCATCTGTTACTTGCTTTTTTAAGTTTTAAAGTATAATTCACATCACTACATTGCATGAGTTAATGATGAGCCACAGATCAGTGTGAAGTACTGAACTACATGAACGACAGCAAAAAGACTCCTGAGACATTCAAAAACCCTTTCAAAATAGTTGCTGAAATAAGTGACAAAGTTACAGAGGGCAAAACAAAAACTGAGTCAGTGAAAATCGTCAGTCTCCGAGGTAAACATATATTGACAGGTCTGAATCAGTAGAAACCACATTTTTTAAATAAAAGTTGAGTCAGCTATGTATTGCATTTACTCATTCAGTTCTCGTGTTATCGATATATGGGGATTGCTTGACCACTGACACTAAAGAACAGAAAGAAACGTTGCTTTACAGCATAGTAAAAGCTAGAAATATTAGTCTGAGAAATTGATTGAAACATTGGGGTTCTCTAGTTTTGACATTAGAAGGAATTTTCTTGGGAATGTAGGATGTTTAAGTCATTCAGCTTTCTTCAACTTCATTGTGTCCTATGAAAACATTCTCCACAGTATTTTAGAATAGTACCAATAAACGCACTCTTGTTTTGTGGTTCAGCCTCTAAATGTAATGAAGACAACTTCAAGTACTTACTAAAAGGAGAATTATGTTACTTTACTATACACATTCAACACTGTGGCACTGATACTGTAGTTTTATTGACAGGAGAATAAGGTATTGCAATGCTCTGTACTACTTGCTCTAAGGACATTGACTTAATTTAAATATCATCTCAGGTTGACCATAACATTTAAGCTCTTTGAGATAGGACCATTTTTCCCTCCTTTGTTCTATGCTTGTCCAAGCACAATGTGTCCTAGTCCATGACAGGGGTTTAGGAACTACAATAATACAGTGATAAAATAAAATAATAACATAAGCATTTTAGCTGTTTTTTCCCAACTAAGTTATAATCATGTAACTTGTTAAAACTCTGATGTGGCCCTCCACAACCATGGATTTGGCACAGGATAATATATATAATTATATCCCATATATTCTAAACTTCACAATATGTGCTTCTGTTCTGTATGTGTAATGAATTAATACATTGCATATTCATTTCATTTAGATTTAATTAGAGTGTCCTTGAAAAAGAACCACATCTACTAAGAACATTTTCTGTCCTCTTAAATGTATATGTCAAACAGATTCAAGCTGCTGATTTTCCCAGTTTTAAGAAATTCCTTCTTTAAAGCCTGGATCATAAAAATACTTAACCGTGTGCAGAACGTTATTCATGTATATTAGCCAATTGAAGACAGTCAATGAGAGAAGAGTTAAATTAAACACATGTTTTAAGTACTGAAGGCTCAAGACCTAAGTTGGCTGACATTTTTCATGGAGACATTTTTGAATTCCCTCCCACTCAGACTTACCTTCAAAGTGAAAATCCAACTTCTGTAAATCCCAAAAATGTGAGGAAGGGGATTCTAAAAGGGAAGAACAAGCTGGTTTGGATAGAAATACCCAGTTTTTCAACTAAGCCAAACATTCAAGGTTCTAAAATATTGTTAATTTAGACATCATTATTTTTCATTTTTGTATTTCTCTTGTTTCAGCTGTGGCTGCCACCTAGATCTGGAAGTGGATGTGAAAGTGATGCCATACAGGCACCCTTAAAGATTGCAAACTGTTACCACTGAGATAATCGTCTGTAATCAGTGGGACTATGTCCAAGCATAGGGGGTTTTGTGACCAACCACACGACACTTTCAGCTAAGGGAAAGCAGGGAATTTCATAAGGAAGCCCAGTCCCATGAGATTTCCAGCTCAATTTTGCGGGACTTTTTAAATGGCCGAAGTTTATATCTGAGTTGAATGAAATATAATCTTCAAACCTGCTGAGATTTGCCCAACATCTGATTCAAGAAAATGAAATGATGGTTCCCAGCCTCTTTGGAATCTATTACTTCTCCTTGCACCTGGGTGATTTCCATTGATGCCATACAGAACCTATTGGTTAAAAACGCTCATGCCCATACTGCCTATTGTGAGTAACAAGTTTACGTTTTGCACCCCACTGTTTTTAAAGATATCATACAATGGAATGTAGCAGCTTCTCAAATTATTGTCCAATGTATATGAAGAAAGTTTTGCTTTCTTTGTCATTGGTATTTCAAAAGTCTCTAAAGACTCTAGTTGTTGGCTCCCACTTTCCTTTAACAAAAGGAAAGCTGTTGTAAACATTTTTTTCTGTTCTCTTAGTTGCATTTGTCGGGCAAAGATCATCATGCTCTGATTTAGTGTTTTCAAATAAGTGTGCCCTCTTGTGCAGCACTCTATTGAGAGACAACACAGCACAGACAGGAGAGTTCAGCATGGCCACTAATAAAACACAAGTGCTGCTTTGTCAGGCCACGAGTGATTACTTGAACAAGTGCCAACCAAGAAACCAAACATTAGCGTGCAGCTCTTCAGACCCTCAAGACAAAGGGCCAATTGACTTTCCTCATTAGTTTTTGTGCCAAACATGTAAACACAGTTTCCTCTCTCTCTTTGATGCTCAAAACATGCCAGCTTGTTAACATCTTGGGTGGTATGGTAGTTTATGAGTCTGTAAAGACTATTGTGTACTGGTTGTTTTCATCCTAATTGAAAAGATTGGTTTACCCTATAAATGCCCTAAACCGGGATTTTTCTGGCAATGTAGAATTCTGTCTTTGCTGTTGTAGATTCTGATGAAGTGAACTGGAAGAACTTGAACACAACTCCTCTGCACCCTTACAGAGGATAACATGGACGTTTTATCTGAATTAATATCAGTCTCTATGTCACTTTTATAAAATAAAAAGTTACTTTGAAGAGGTTTTTGCTACCGCTAGTGACTGATGAAATGTAAATGGTAACAGTCATATAGAATGCTTTCAAAAATTATTTTCCTTTTCTGATTTTTTTAAAATGCTTTTATTTTGGGGGCAGCTGACATTTAAACTTTCTCTACCTTTTACTTAAGTCCTTCTTGCCAGTAAATGCAGTGACTAGACAGATAATGGAGGTCAGAATATGGAAAACAATTCCAAACAACCTGAAAGGTTCAAGAAAAGTACTGGATTTTAGTCAGTACAATATGTTTTTCTTCCAGCCACTTCCTTTTCCATGCACTTTGGTGGCTGGAAATAATACCTGAATAAAATATTTAATGTGTCTGAAAGTGTTCAGCTCAAGAATGATTGTACAAGATGTTGAGCTTTATCGGCTAGATTTTTTTTGTTTGTTTCTGCAAATGAAATATCCAATCTATTAACTGAAAAGTCCTTTCTACCTAAAACAAGTATTATTTTTTCCTTTGCCCTAAAATATATTAAAAGGTTTTTAGAAAATATGGATGACTGTTAGAAACAAAAACTATTTACTAGTTTCTAAATAAGGCCAAGAAAGGCTGGTGAAACTTACTTGATTAGCCAGCATCTTTTTATAAAGGCAAAAAACAACAAAACTCACCACCTTCACAAGCAAACTTGAAGTTAGTAAAGAATTTTTAAAAAAAAATCAGCATATGCATAAATGTCTGTGAATCTCCTACCTAAAATGACCTAAAAAAGGGCTAAAATATTTGATGGAAAAAGTGCTGTAATTATCACAAACACACACTTACACACTCTGGTAATTCACCTTTTTAAATAAAATAACTGGCATGTAAGGTGTTGTGAGCTGCAGTTAGAACAGTGAGCACACTGTGCATAGTTGGAATAAAATTTGCTGCTCTATTTGATGATACTAGGTAAAGACGTGGGAAGATTTTTGATAGATTTGCCAACAGTTGTTGAAGGGTCAAGGAAGGAATTGACCTGGCTCTATTATGCCTTTCCATTACGGCTCCAGTGGGGCATTAGGAAGCGTGAGTGCTGGTTGGAAGAGGCAAAAACATATGAGGGTCAAAAAAGTATCTGGTTGTAAACCCAAGGTTTCCAGACACCCCATTGCTCAGTCAACCTGTCAGGTGTGCTGCTGTAGATTCAGTACTTCCAGGCTCCCAATTCTAAGCCCCAAAGCCACCTGGTAGGTTGCTATAGGGAGCTAGGGACAGTTCTTTTTGGGGAGTAGGGCGGGGGGGGGTTGTGCTGATACTCTCCTTTCCCCTGCTGACCCCACCCCCTACCCCCAGCTGGGGAGCAGGGTCAGCGAAAAAGGAGCTAGTACTCCATACTTCTGCATACCATCACCAAAAAAAAAAAAAAAAGTACTGACTAAGGATATAAGAGCTTCCAGAGCCCTTATGTTTGGCGAGCAGTCCAGGCAAACCTGTCTCCCAGGCTCCTCAGCTGCATGTCTGGCAGGTTATCAGCATCTCCAGCAGCTCAGCTACTGCCTGGGCCCCTGCCTGCAGCTCACAATGATCCCTGGGTCCTTGTGGAGCTTGTTAGTCATCTCCCCAGGTTGCCATAGTGGACTGGGTGAGCTGGCTTCCCACCTTGCTAGTTGTTGGTTGGCAGTTGTTTGTGCCAGGCTGCTGTTCTGCAAAAAATTCCATTACCGCTCAGCTTCATGCATCTACCATTACTTCTTAGTCCTTTTCAATAGCTCTGAATGCTAGGCTGTTGTCTCCCATCTTATGTGATCTTGCATGTGGCTGCATTGAAACATGTTGTTCACATGAGCACATCCTACACAGTGGTCCAGATCCATCTGAATAACTTACCTGCTCACATCCTTGTTCACCACTCTTCCAATTTTTGTGTGATATGCAGATTTTACCAGCAGTGTTTTTATGTTTTACTGCAGACGATTGACAAATATATTCAATAGCATTGGACCAAGAATGGATCCTCACAGGACCCTGCTAAAAATTGCTATAGGATGATAATTCCTGGTTTACAACTACTTTTTAGAGAGCTATCAGGTGACCAGTTCTAATCCAGTTTATCTGACTACCATGATTTTGTATAATGCTGGTTATTTTTATCAGCATTCCAGGGGGACTGAAGAGTCTTCTATCAGCAGTTGGGGGGGTGGGGGGAGGGAGTACCTACTGCATGTATGGGCATCCTGGGTTGGTTTTAATTTAGCTGGTCTGATTAGTGATTCAATAGCAGTGATTCTGCAGAAGCTTTGCATAGACTTGCCTGCAACCCTCACTACTTACTTGGATCATAGAATCATAGAAACTGGAAGGGACCATGAGGGGTCATCATGTCCACTTCCCTGCACTCATGGCAGGACCAAGTACCCACATTAAACCATCCCTGACACGTGCTTGTCTAACCTGCTCTTAAAAAACCTTCCAAATGATGGAGATTCCACCACCTGCCTCAGCAGCTTATTCCAGTGGTTAATCACCCTGACAGTTAGGAATTTTTTCATGATGTCCAACCTAAACCTCCCTTGCTGTAATTTAAGTCCATTGCTTTTTGTCCGAGAGAGCTTGAGAGCTATCTTAATGGAAGTCCAGGCCTAGATTAAGCAGCTCCAAGCCTCAGGCTAAAGGGGAGCCCTGCTGCCCTGCAATAATGCAGCCCCACTCAGGGAGGCACAGTGCTGGGGCCCCTGCAGTTCAGGGTGGCCTGGCAGGTCTCCTCTGCCAGAACCAAGGGCAGCAGCACAGTGGTCCAATAGTGCTCCTGGCTCTGGAGGGCTGCTGACCGAGGTCACACCACATGCCCGCTGGCCCTGTCACTTCCCCTTCCCCCAGAGTACTGTTGCCATGCGCTGCCCCACACATGGATCTGGTGAAGCAGATCAGCCAGCCTAGGGGTGGGGTGGAGTGCTGTGAACCACAGCCTCTGGTACCAGGGCCCGGTCCCTCTCAGCACTGGCCAGGCCCTCCCCAGCACTGAGTGGTAGCCTGCCCCACATGGCTGGCAGGACAGCTGGGTGCCCTAGGGCCAGCTTGCCCAAGCACCACCCTGCCCCACCTCCAGGCTGGCTGCCACCATGGTGGGGTGGGCAGGGGCACTGGGCCCCATGAGGAGCCATAAATGTGGGCAGCCTTGAGCACCTTAATCTGGCCCTGCCAAAGTCCATGTTCCCACAGCTTCACTGGTATTGGTACTTACACAATCTAGATTAAAGTTATTTTGGGAATGTCAGCACCTGCTTCAGACACTCCTGACTGCAGTGTAGGCATACCATGAGTCAGAAACCTTACACAAAAACATTATACACAAATATATTGAGTCAACATAGCTAAATTTGTAAACTCATCAAAAAAAAACTATGAAATATGCTTGACAAGATCTATTTTTCACAGAATCGTGTTGACTGGCATTAATTATGTTACCATCCTTAAATTCTTTACTGATTCCATTCCAGACTAGCCTTCCTATGATTTTTACCCATGATTAATGTCAGGCTACCAGCCTATAATTATCCAGATCAGCCTGTTTAGCCTTTTAAAATGCTGGCACAACATTAATTTTTCTCCAGTCTTTTGGAACTTTCCCGTTATTCCAAGACTTGTCAAAAGGTAGCATTAGTGGTTCTAAGAGTTCCTCAGCCAATTCTTTTAAGCATCATGTCTAAGGCAGATGAATCAGCCTCACACAGCTTCCTGCTCAGGGCTGTACCTTAATGGAACAATCTGGCTCAGCATGCTTAGAGATAATGGGTCTTCTCGTACTACTCTGCATTATTTTCACTCTTGATTGGGCTAGACATGTCATGCAGCCAGCCTTCCTTGCAACAGTGGATTTACACCAAGATTGAATTTGGCTCAATCTGCTTTGTGTCAAATGTTACTCTGATAGTTTTTAAAATCCTCTTCCTTCTTTAGCTAGTCTTGCTTAAAGAAATAGTCATTTCAAAATGTATTTCCAATGGACTTACATTTCTGATTGTGTGACGTCCAGGGAGAGTACATTAATAATGCTCAAAATGTGGTTTGCAGGTTTTCTGACAGCCTAACACTGTAGGATTTTAGCAGTTGAATCTGACCTGGAAGACCCTGCACTCAAATCTACTGAATCAATCATGCTGCACAAAGCAAAGCTTGCTATGGAATGTAGCCTTGCTGAAGTGAAAATTGAAGTGTACAGTACAAGTCCTCTGCTACAGAGTTCATCATTGCAAATTCATGGGCTTACATTAGACCACATAATTATAATGAAATACACAGTGTTATGATGTACAAGCCAACACCAATGCCCAGGGCTTTTTATGGTTGTCAAATGGAAATAGAAGCAGTGCAGCAGGAGCATATTCTTTTACAGATACATAGAGCAGATGTTAGTGTGGAGACGTGGCTGCATTTGTATAACAAGCATCATTCTAGACATGTTGAGATCTTTCTCTTAGGGTTCAGAGTTGTGCCAAAACAATGCACCTTCAGCAAATGTAACAAATTACCCCCTTTCACCAATTTCAAATACATCACAGAGGAGGAGGGAGGGAGCTTGGGAAAAAAAATCACTTTTTGCCAGTTTTGTCATTGGAGAAGCAAATGACTGTTTTTTCATCTCCTGCAAAGCAGAACGATTATGTCAGCAGGCAAGTAAGGTGAAGGTTAAAATTTAAAACAAAAATACAGCTTGATGCATCAGTTGGTCTCAATCTGAATGTTACTTGGAATCATCTGTTCCACAGTTCATTGTCAGGGAAGAGATTTAAAGATCCTGTAGGAGAGGGAGTTTACTCAAGTGTTGGCAGAAACAAAGTGTGCACTAAAATAATTAATATTATGACTGATAAACTTACCAATACATATGGGCACACACAAAAATAAATAATGATACTTAGTTCTTACCTATTTCATCTATAGATCTCAAAGGAACTTTATACAAAAGATCAGTAGCCTTATCTCCATTTTTAGAATTTCCAGAAGGGTAGACACATTAGTCTGCGTGCAGCAAAATCAAGGGGAGTCCTGTGGCACCTTAAAGACTAATACATTTCTTTGGGCATAAGCAGTTATGGACTCCAACCCATGCATGCATCTGATGAAGTGGGTAGGAGCCCATGAAAGCTTATGCCCGAAGAAATCTGTTAGTCTTTAGGGTGCCACAGGATGATCGTTGTTTCCATTTTCAGAAATAGGGAAACTGAGGCATTGATAGACTGGTCACTTTCAGAGTGCTTTATTGACAAAACTCTCCCATACTGTCCTACCATTTGTAATTCAAGACATGAATAAAAAGAATAGAACATTGATGGTTTTATTGGTCTCAAATGGGCTAGAGCCAAAGGCCTTTGAAGTCAGTGGAAAGACATCCATTGGTCCAGCTCTGCCATGACTTCTGTAGAGACAAACCAGTTTCCCACATTCTAGGGTTCAGGCCATGTACCTCAATGAGCTTTGATCAGGACACTAGAGAAAAGGAATAACCAAATGTATCTGGTAGTGAGTATGCTAATACAGTATTGTTTGAAAAAGAAATAGGTGGCAGATTCTTAGTAAGCTGTGTTGAGATAGGCCTAATAAAACACCTTATGTTCTTATGAAACAGTGAATAAAATTATGCAAGCAGGAAAAAAAAAGTCTACAAGCTACTGTAATTAAGTAGAAGTAGGAAATGGCCAAAGTACTCCCTTTCGTCCACCACCTATCCAAATTGCACTGATGCTGCTGGCAGTATATCTGACTGCTGGGAAATACATCTCTTTGTGCATCTACTTTGGCCTGGTTCACAGCACTGAGGGAGCAGAACTTGGCATTTTCCCATTGCCTGGTTTCCTAACATTACTAATACTTAATATGTGTAAATGTCATATGCATTTTCATACTATCCCTCTCCCCCAGCCTTTGTATGTTATCGGCCCCAGGCCAGAACAAATGGAACTAACAACATAGGCTTTTTTTCTCGTCCAACTTGACCACTGCACTTGTATGTGTTGTCCAACTCCTTGCCCCCCCCCCCATCCCAGCTTGTTTCTATCTTTCGTTACCTTATATGGAATAAGCCTTTTAGGACAAGGAGCATCTCCTACTATATTTGTAGACATCTAGCACAATGGGACCCTGGTCCTGTTTGTGGCCTTAAACATAACTACAGTAAAAGTAACAACAAACAATATTAAATTTCCAGTCCAAACAGGCAATTTAGGTGGATCATCTCATGACGTCTAGTCATCTGGAAGTTAGAATAATACTCTTCTAGGAAATGTTCTTCTGAGAGTCTAAAGCTTTTAAAATAGTATCTTTTGTACTTACACTTTCTTCTGGGTAATGCACAATTTTATTCTGTGTATGGAGGATAAACTTTCTGCTTTATTAAACATTAGGGATTTGTGAGTCACAAAACCAATCACAGAACGTGTAGAATGATGCTTCTTTCAAAGCAGCAATAGGGGAGGTTACGTAGTTAGAGTTCTGATCTAATCAGGCGATTTAAATATCAGATTATTGAATTTTGATCTGTTTTATATTCAGACTGCCTCTCAAAATATGTTAAAGATCCTGTGCATTGAAATGCCAGCGTGGCTGCTCAGTTCTTTGATTTTGTTCTTCTGCACTGATAGTTTTTACAATGAAAACTCCAATCTGTATTATATAGGATCATTTCTATCTGCATTTTACACTTGAGCAACAGCATTCTGATTATCTGCTGTGATGAAAAGTAAGCCACCCTGCTCCTGCAGATTTAATTACTTATGGCAGGTCCCATCCTAACTCACTGTGGGGTCAAAAGCATTATTTAAAAAAACAAAATTACTCACGGAATAGAAAAAGTAAACATGCAACACCATTTTGATACATAATTTAAAAAGTCTGGGTGGCTTCACAAGTGATCTGCACACTATTCACTTAGTGATCATGGCAGATGATTATGATTGAGGATCCACATGGAAGATAGGTGAGACCCATCTGGAAGTTATGGAAGAGGGAAAACCTGTGAGGAAACAAGGAGTGTAGCACAGGCAATGAGATGGAGGGTGTCTGGGAGGGACTGGAGTTCATTCCTTTATAGAAATGAGGACTGGCATATAGTGCCTATCTATAACAGAAGGAAATAAGAGCAATGCAGGGAATTATAGACCAGTCAGTTTAATCTCTATACTAGGAAAAATAATGGAACAGATAATTAATGAGGTGATATGAAAACATCTAGAAGAGAATAAGGTGTTCAGGGCTACTCAGCATGGATTTATCAAAAACAAATCATGTCAAGCAAACTTGATAGCTTTCTATGATGTGGTAACGAGCCTTATGGATAGCAGGGAAGTGGTAGATGTGGTATATCTAGACTTTAGTAAGGCATTTGATATGGTCTTACATCACATTCTTATTATAAACTGAGTAGGTACAAACTAGATGGAGCTACTATAAGATGGGTGAAAAATTGTTTGGCTAACCACTCCCAGAAGGTAGTTATCAATGGTTCATATTCAGGCTGGAAGGACATAATGTGCGAGGTGCCACAGGGATCTCTCCTGGGTCTGGTTTTGTTCAATATTTTTATCAACAACTTAGATGATGGCATAGAGAGCAAACTTATAAAGTTTGCAGATGATACGAAGCTGGGAGGGGTTGTGAGTGCTTTGAAGAATAGAATCACAATTCAAAATGATTTGGACAAACTGGTGAAATGTTTGAAGAGAAATAGAATGAAATTCAATAAAGATAAGTGCCAAGTACTCCACTTAGAGTTGAACAACTCATTGCACACATACAAAATGGCCAGTGACTGCCTAGGAAGGAGTACTGTACAAAGGGATCTGGGTGTATTAGTGGATCACAAGTTAAATATGAGTCAGCAATGTAATACCATTGCAAAAAAAGCAAACACCAATCTGGTGTGTATTAACAGGAGTATTGTGAGTGAGACATGAGAAGTGATTTTTCCACTCTACTCTGCACTTGTTAGGCCTCAACCTGAATACTGTGTCTAGTTTTGGGCACCTTATTTCAAAAAGGATGTGGAGAAACTGGAGAAAGTCCAGAGAAGGAAAACAAAAATGATTAGAGGTCTGGAACATTTACCCTATGAGGGAAGAACAAGGAGATAGAGGGAATATAACAGTTTTCAAATACCTAAAAGGTTGTTATGAGAAAGAAGGAGAAAATTATTCTCCTTAATCACAGTTGATAGAACAAGAAACACTGGAATAAGTTGCCTCAGCAGATTGTGGAATCTCCTGCATTGGAGGTTTTTAAGAGCGGGTTAGACAAACACCTGTCAGAGATGGTTTAATAGGGAACTTAGTCCTGCCGTGAGTGCAGGAAACTGGGCTCAATGACCTATCATGGTCCCATCCAGTTTCTATGATTCTATAGTTTGTGAGATCCATTGGCACCTCTGCATGGTTTGGAAATAATACTGGTATTCCTGTTGTAGAGCAATTCTTAATGCTTTATAAAAATGTGAGAAAATTCCTAGGCAAAAATTGAACAAACCCCACTTTATGAACCCATAATTACATGAGAATGGTTATACTGGGTCAGACCAATGGTCCACCCGTATCCTGTCTTTTGACAGTGTCAAGTGGTTTCAGAGACAATGAACAGAACAGGGCAATTATCAAGTGAGCCATCCCCTGTCATCTACTCCCAGCTTTTGGCAGCGAGAGGCCAGAAACACCAAGAACATGGGGTTGCATTCCTGACAATCCTGGTTAATAGTCACTGATGGACCCACTCTTTATGAACTTATCTAATTTTTTTAAGCCAGTTATAGTTTTGGCCTTCACAACATCCCTGAGGAATGAGTTCTACAGGTTTAATGTGTGTTGGGCAAAGAAGTATTTCACTTTGATTGTTTTAAACCTGTTGCTTATTAATTTCATTGTGTGACATCTGTTTCTTGTGTTATCTGAAGGAGTAAATAATACTTCCTTATTCACTTTCTAGAGACCATTTATGATATTATAGACCTGTCATATTCTTTTTATTGTCATCTCTCTTCCATGCTGAAAAGTTCCAATCTTTTTAATCTTAAGGTTAAAAATACTCTAAAACTTCAGCCAAAACATGAAACCATGGTAATTTCAAAGTATGACCTGTGAAAGAAGTATGCAAATACACATGTAAGGTCACTCAAACAACCTCCACTGTCCTATAGTACCACCCTTAGAGTATTAAAACCAAAACAACCTTTTCTGTGCTCATGGGCAAACTTAGGCTGAGTGCAGTTGTTTAAGCCAGCTTAAAGTAGACTTTATTAAGTTGGTTCACCTTGTCCACACTCAAAATGCCAGGAGACTGCCCATGTCCACACTGGCAGCTGCTAGGTTGCCCTAGGAGTGGTGCATTGTGGATACCTGGCCCACAGTGCACCACAGCAAAAGTGCCCCTCTCTCCCAGCCACTCCTTCACTACAGGAACTGAGTGACCACACCACCCTCCATCCTGTGTGTGACAACAGCTAGCCCAGGAAGCCTGACGTAGCCCAGCAATGTGCCAGCACAGCACTCCACACCCTCCCTGTGTTGCCCAGACTGGAACATGTGCTGCAGGGCAACTGCCAGCACAGGGGCAGAGCACAGCAGTTATTAAAACTCAAACGCCAGGAAACAGTACATAGAAGAAGGTGAAGTCAACTCACCTGTTATAATGGGGAAAAAAAATCCATAGTCAGGATTTAATCCTGCTTTCACACAATCTAATTTAAAAGAAATAGCAACTTTCTTTCTTTCTTTCTTTCTTTCTTTTTCTTTCTTTCTTTGTGCTGTTTCCCAGTGTTTGAATCTTAACAACTGCATTGATTTGCTGTTACAGTGTGACCTGATCCTATGTCTTACACTTCCCTGCATTTATTTCCTACCATTCTGTAAGTTCCCTCATCTTCAAACTGTCTGATGAAGTGGGATTTTTCTCCCATGAAAGCTCATCCGGTAAATAAATTTGTTAGTCTTACACAGTGCCTCAAGACTCCTTGTTTGTTTTACAACAATATTGGCGGGGGGAGGCAGCCCTCTGAGAAGGAGAGACAGAGGGTTGGGCAGAGAGGAGGAGAGATGGGCAAGGTCGGGCCGAGACTGGCAAGGGGGGACACGGGTTTGGACAGAGAAGGGGGAGACGCCCAGGGTTGGGCTGAGAAGGGCAAGGGGAGAGCACACGCGTTTGGGCAGAGAAAGGGCAAGACAGTCAGGGTCAGGATGAGAATGGGGGAGACAGGCAGGGTTGGGCTTAGAAGTGGGGAGAGATGCGGGGTTGGGTGGAGAAGGGGGGAGATGCCAGATCAGGTTGGCTGGAGAAGGGGGAGATGTGGGGTAGGGGTGGAGATGGAGAGATATGTGGGGTCTGGCTGAGAAGAGGGGAGAAATGCAGGATCCGGCTGAGAACAAGAAAGATGCGGGGTTGGGTGGAGAAGGGGGGGAGATGCAGGGGTCAGGCTGAGATGCTGGGGTCAGGCTGAGATACTGGATTGGGCTGCGTTGCCAGGTTCAGCTGAGAACGGGGAGATTTGAGGGTGGGGCTGAGAAACTGGGTCGGGCTGAAAACGGGGGGGAGATGGAGGTGTTTGGCAGAGATGCTGGATTGGGCTGAGAACAGGGGGAGATGTGGGGTCAGGCTGAGATACTGGGTTGGGCTGAGAATGGCGGGAGATGCTGGGTCAGGCTGAGATGCCAGGTTGGGCTGACGTGGGGTTGGGTTGAGAAGTAGGGGAGATGCAGGGTCAGGCTGAGAATGGGAAAGATGCTGGCTCAGTCGGGAAACATGGGGAGTTTGGATGTGGTCCATACAGCTGGGAATGCTCCAGCTGTGTTGTGCCTTCTCTCCAGCCCCCATCCCCATGTTTTCTGTAATTAGCAGGCCAATTAAGTCGACTTAAGGCAACTCCCTGGCTACATTGCCTTAAGTAGACTTAATAAAGTCGACTTAACTATAAAGTTGTCTTTATAAATAGAAGTTATGAAGTCGACTTTAGCAATGGGGAAAGTTGACTTCGTTGGCTTGCAGTGTGGGTTGTGCTTAATTTAAGTCAACTTAAAGCCCCAGTGTAGACATAGCCATTGAGAAGTATATCCTAGAATTTCTAGTTAGTTTCTTAGGGTATGTCTATACGGGAGGCTTAAGTCAACTTAAGCAACTCCAGGGCCATATCTAGAGTTGATTTGGTCAAGTTGAGCCCTTGCTTAAATTGACTTAATAACTTTCACCCTTAAAGTCAACTTTAAGGGTTAAGTCAACTTTATTAAGTCATTTTAACAAAAATGTGGCCATTAAAGTCGACCTAATAAAGTTTACTTAAGGCAGGAGAGCCATAAAGTCAACTAAAGGTAGGGGACCCATGAATTAAGTTGATTTTAAATGGGTCTCCTGGCTTAAGTCCACTTTATAAAGTTGACTTAAACAAATGGGGCCTCTCTAAGATGGCCAAGGAGACCATTGTTAAGATGGTTGAGGGGACCTTAACTGCATATTAGTTTTGGGGAGATATTTTGTTTGTAGATAAAAGGGACACTTATTTAGGAATTTTTTTCTCCAAAAAATCTATAATGTTCTCACAGCTTTTTAGACGGTTGGTTTTCTGACTGAAATAAGTGAATTATTTTTGCAAACTTGATCTCAGCTGAAAGTCTTTAGCTTTTTAGCTATTCTTGCGAATAGCATAAATACACTAATTAGCATAACTACTGTTCTTTTTAACCATCAGATGTCTGAATATACATATTTATTAGAGCTTACACAAATATCTGAAATTGGAATTGCAAGCTCTATTAGCAATGAAGCCCTTTGAAAAGCAATGCCCTATTGTTTCAACACAGCGTAAACAGTACAGTCCAGTATTTAGAAGTTTTTCTCCATTTACATGGATAAGAAAAATGTGTCTCCAATTTTGTTTTTCCCTGCCTATTTGTAGAAATAGTATTCTGATCTAATTTTTAAGACGCTGGGCCATAGGATCTATTTTTTTAAAAAAAAAAAAAGCATAAAAAGCACTAGTAGAAGATATTCAATAAAATATTTACAGTGCATACAAGGCAAATGAGTCCATAAAATACATAGTTAACATTAAAAGATTGTTTGATACCATCTGAAATTTGTCTAGTTGAGTACATTGTATATAATTAACTGTAAACAGTGAAAATATGACTCAGTCCAGCACAGCTTCCTTAATAACAATATAATATTTTTGTGTGACTCTAAGATAATATAAAACATTGTAAATTATAAATAAGAAAATGCCAGTAAAATGATCAGCTTGCATCTAAGAACAATTGGAGGTTCCACAGGAAAATCTCAAAGTGAAACAGAGAGTGAGGATATTATTGTGGATCAGCAGCAGTTCCATGGTAAAGACTGGGTTGTGACTAAAATCCCCGTGTTTCATATTTCTTTAATTAAGTCTTCAAATCTGGTATAACAATCCTTTGTGGAATTTTTTAACGTTGTGGGTGGTTTTTTTTTTTTTTTGTGAAATGCTAATATTTTCCTTTGATTCCCTTTTGACTGTTCGCTCAGTGATCCTTAGATTGTCAGGATGACTGTAGGTAAAGAACTAATCCCCAAATCTCAATCTTTTCAGACATGCAGGAAATACCTTGGCTGCAGGTTTTGGCAGTATGCCTAGGATACTGCCTTGTATCTGGGGTATTACTGAGCCCTCTGTCTGACCAGCTTGGGCTTCCTCACTGTGATGCATGACAGGACACAAGATCCTGGCATGTTTTGAATTTACAGAGCCCTACATAGGAGGGATCACACCCAGTTTAGTAAATGAATGCTTTCCATCCACTCATGAGCTAACACTAGAGAAACTCCAGCCAGATTCTTAGCCCACAGGAGTCTGCATCCTGTGACTCCAGAGGTGCATGTGGCTCTTTGGCTACCTCTTTGTGGCTCTTGGCTCCACCTTCACCAGGGGACCCTACCATTGGCCTGCACCAGGTTCTGGGTTCTCCCCTGCCATCACCCTCCCCCCCCGGTCCCAGCCAGGGGACCCTGTCGCAGCTGCCCTGGCCCAGCTCTTCCTACTCCACCAGGAGGCTACACTCATTGTGGCTATCAAAACACTTTGCTATTAAGGAATTTTTAAAAATGGCTTTTCTTCTTTCTCAGGTTGCTGACCTCTGTTAGCTTAGGACCAAATTGTTCATGTGATCAAAAAGCCAGAACAGTGGACATTATTATCCAGTCTGTCCTTCCCTCACAGTGGAAGGAACATGCAACAGTTTTTGTGTTCATGAGCAGTTTGTCTAAACACTTTGCTCAAAGACACATTGGTTAAGATAAAACATTAAACAAGTTTATTATCTACAGAAATATAGATTTTGTGTGATTGTAAGTGGCAAAAGTAAAGAGATTAAAAGAAGTTACCAAGTAAAATAAACACAAGACCACAATCTACTCTAAGTTATACATACCTACCAGGTTAGCAGTGGTTTACCCTTGTTAGCTGATGCCAGCAGTTTCTAAACACAGGGAGGACATCCTTCCCTGCCTGAGACTCCCCACCCCCCCTTCCAAAGTCCTTTGTCTTCCACATGACTCTTCAGGTGTTCAGCTGAATGGGACTGGAACCAAATGATGACGTCAGGCTCCTGTTTTCATACTCTGCTTCGACTTGGTATAATCATTCATGCACATGACATTGTGTGTGCTTCCCACTGATCAAGTTACCCCATTGCCAACATGTGTCATACAGTGAAGTCTTCACTATAAGCAACTCCTTGTAGTGAAATTCTTCCTTGATGGGCTGCTCAGTTCTTGTGTCTGGAAAGCTAGGTTAGGTGTACTCACAACATGTTCTAGTTGTATTTGCAACAATATTTTATAATGAGTAGCACATATAATCCAACAGGATATTACTGTTGATCAGATTGAGACTTTTAAAATAAGGTATACTTTGTAAGAACATAACATAATCATACAACATTGGTGAATGTGGGTTTTTGGGAGGTGTTGTTTTTAGACACGGGGTCACAAAGTGAGATGAATTTTTTAAAATTAAACACATAGGAAATTGGTCCCTTTATTCAGAAATAATTTTTTCAAGTTGGCAGACCAACTCAGGTCTGTCAGGGCTTCTGCCTTTAGATGCTGCTAGTTTAGCCCCCAATTCACTATGGCTATGTCTACACTAGTAAAAGTTAGTTCAAGTTTGTTAATTTGAACTGATCCGCTCAATTTTAGGAGCTGCTGCTTCAGGGTGAGGGCAGGACAGGACTGTTCTCAGGCCAACTCCTTCCCTGCCAGAGCCTCCCCTTCTCACCAGACTGGGATTAATGTCATGGTGCCATGGAAAAAAGGTGCTGCAGGCAGTCAGTGTACCCTTGGCAGTTCATCACAGTGAACCATTAAACTGGAGCTCGCTTCTGCCCTGGCGGAAGCTCTGTGTGGAGCCTTTCAAGTTCTGGGCTCAGAAACACTTGTCTCTTCTGGCACTGATGCTTCTGCCCTCTCTGGAGTGTCATCAGAACCCCGCTTTTACAAACCAAAGCTGATCTCCTGATGTACTTTGTAAGAGTGGAGTTTGCGTCCATGTCATTTCACTAACCTTCTCCTTCACTGTGGTACAGTTCTCTGTGCACCAATTGGCTTCTGCTGCTCTGCCCAGAAACTGCTGCAGCTCTGTAGTGGGTGCTACATGGGTATAATCTGTCATATGCTTTTGGATGAAAGATGCTGCAAATGGACAAATTTGTATTCTCTGAGTACTCAGTTCACTGGGGCTGACTAAAGCCTTGATCTGCAAGTTCATCTCCTTGTACTGATTCAGAGCTCCATTGATGTCGGTGGGGCTTTGCACAGGCCAGGTGTCTGCTTCAGTTAATTTGATGGTGGGACCTTGGCCTAAATTATGATGTCTGCTTTCCTGGGTCATCTGCCTGGTTGACTGCCAGGAATTGTGAATCTCTTGTCTGTTGCAGGACCTCTCGAGTTTGCCTTTATGGCATTGTCAGCTTTGCACAGTGCTAAATAAAGAACATGCACATTTACACACACACACACACACACACACACACACACACACACACACACACACACACACACACTGGCCTGTATTGTTTGAGATCTTAGGTAAAATAAGTCACTTTGTTAGACTGGACAAGAAGCATCTCCTTAATATGATACGATAAATGCAATAAAATGGAGAGAGTAATGTTCTCATTTTGTTTTTTGACTCAATTCTTTGTTACAGAAGCATCATGTCAAGTAGAAAATCTAAAGGCTTGTTAGTGTTGTTACAGTTTTTACCTACTTCTTTTTTTAATTTGTTTTTTCAGCTTGCAGATTTACAGTCTAAGCGGCAATATCAACTAGCGCATTTCTAAAGACTAGGCAATTGCAGACCTTTGGAATAAAGGAAATAAATATAGCCTATCCCCAGTGATTTGCTACATTCTCCAGGAGGATTATTTAGTCAAGGCAAAAATATTTCTGTAATATTTGCGCAGTGACAATGGTGATTCTTTTACTTCTATATCTAAAACTGTTACTGAAGCAATATGCATGGGAGTGGTAGAAAAGTTGTGCCCCATAGGCACCATAGTTGTAATTAGTGATTGCGTGTTTGGCTGGTATATTCATCTGTCTTTCCCATTCTCCCGAAAGATTTTCTTGATCTTAACAAACTGTATTGGAAAATTGTCTCTCTCTCCACATGACGGAAAAGCTTGTTCTTCCTGTTAGCTGCTTCTTTTCCCCCCCTCAACAAAATGAGGCAGCTCTTCTTCTCACAGACTTTTTCAGAACACCAGCTGAATTCCTTTCCTAGTCATTGCTCAGATGTTTCCTCCCCATCAGTGGAATGATGCACTTCCACTTAATTTTCCCTGCTATGCACTTCTCTGGTGCTATGTCATTTTCTCTCTCAGCTTCCTGATTATGCATTTATTTCTTGATCTGGAGGAAATTGGTTTTGATTGAAAAGTTATTGGTCATACATTGAGGTCCCCCCCCCCAAGATTCCTCATCATCTGGGCCTCTAAATGTCCTTTCTACTAAGTCTGTAAAAAGCCCCACTCTCTATACATCTTGTAATTGTGTGGGGGGCCATGTGCATTTTATAAAGCATACACGTCAATCCAAAAAAAAAAGAAAAAAGAAAAAGAAGAATGCCTGTGGCCCACTGGCTTGTGTATAAAATGAGTAGGTATCCACAAGATTGTTTGCTTCAGTCACTGAGCATTTTGTGTGTACCTTTCAGAAACGTATGCAGTATTACAGTGTTCTAAGGTTGCCACACCAAAAAAGTAACTAACTATTGCTTGAGAAATACTTTATGATCACACAGTGTTGATTAGTTCCAAAGGGGTGGCCATGCTAGTCTAATTCAGCAAAACAACTGAGGAGTCCAGTGGCACTTTTAAAGATTAACAAATTTATTTATCTCATGAGCTTTTGTCAGAGAGAAAATCTCACTTCATCAGACACATGAAGATGGGTCTCACTTTATCATGGATCTTATAATATCTGGTATTTTTCTTAACCCCCCCCCCCCCCGATCCTTGGGTCAAGTGATTACAAAATAAACTCAGATTTAATACAAACACAGCAGCATACATTTCTAGTGTTTGTGGTTGTTCAGAAAAACTGGAAAACATGACCCAATTGTGTCATAAACCCTCAAAATATAGAAAGCAAATAAAAAGCTTCCAAGGACTGTTAACTTTTATGATCTCCTGATTTTTAAAACAAACTCAATTTGAGGGGTAGGTAGATTTTTGAATAGGTGGGTTGGCAGTACATCATGTCATGAAATGCTGTGATGAATGCATACAAATAAGGAGGTAGTGTAAAAAGCAGCACAAACAACCTTAATGTTAGCCCTCTGAAAAAATAGTGCACCCTCAATGTTCACTATTTAAAGATGAAAACATCTGTGTATGTGTGTTCATATGCATGTGTTGCTATTAAACCTTTGCTTTAGCTTGGAGTGTAGGCTTTGCATAAGCCAGTGAAAACTGGGCTTGTGGTAACACCATTGTCACAACACTTTGTGAGGTCACTAGCCATCTTTCAATCATGCCGTCCCTATAATGAATGGCATGCCAAAGAACCCAGGGCAGGAACACCAAGCAAAAGGAGAATTCCAGAGAGCATGTGACTCCTCAGCAATCAGTGCTCTGGCAGGCTGGCTGCTCCAAACAAGGTATCAGAGCCCACTTTTAACTCCTCACTCTCTGTCTTTTGAATGATCAAATGGTAGCCATGTTCCACTCCTTCATATCCGTTAAGAAAATAGAAATGTGAACATTTGTACAATATCTTAGGTTACATGTGTACTGTCTTTACATTTTCATAGGTTGGACTGGGCTAGCTTTGGATTCAGAATCTATAAAAATGTGACATTATTATTTTGTTCTTTTTAATTTTAAATTTCCAATAATCCTGTCGCTCAGCTCAGCAACATTGAATCTTACTGTTAAAAACCCTCTTAGAGTCATTTTATCTATAGGCGTTTATTATCCTGTACTGTGATAAATAGATGAAACATACTTTCAAAAAGGTGCTTGAATGGGTTCTATAACAGGATTTTGTTTCAGGCTATTCTGAAAGGGCACAGTGCCTATGATAGATCAATTGACTTCAGTATTTTTAAACCTATGGGAACCATTTTAAAAGTACTGTCACCAGGTTTTTAAGGAATAGAAGAAATAAAACTATCTTTTGAAAAGATTACCTACTGTTGCTTCATTTTAAATAATTAAAATAAGTGTATAGGTGGCTATAACTTTGCATGGTCTGTAGTACACATTTGCTCCAATGACTTTGTAATAACACACCTTGTTGTGAAGGTGAAATGGAAAACAGATATAATATATAAACTTCTCAAAAATCTAGTTCTGAAATACTGTCTGATGCCAATTGAACATATAAAAAGGTTTGGTTGATACATCCAAATCCAACTTCTATATAAGATAAATTTTGTTTACCCCTGCGAGAAAGAGAATATAATAATATTTTGTTACATCACTTTTTAAAAGAAAATTAAAGCCATTTATATTTTTATAAGAAGGAGTTTCTTGAAATTTCCAATTTCATGACAAACACAGATATGGCATAAGTTAATGTTTGCAGCTCCCCCACATTTTTCAGACCATTAGATAAGAATAATATGTGAAATGAGTTGTTAGAGTTAGTGATGAACCTTGCAGAGTAGCTATCTAGTCATTTAGAATGAATCTAAGTAAAATGTCAATAGATATGGAATGCAAATGGAAGCAAATACTGATAAAGACAAAACCATGCATGTCAACAACAGTGTTAAAACCAATGTACTTAATTAAAAAAAGTGAAGTCAATTAAAATCAAAACAACGGTGCAGCAAGTACAAATGCTGGAATAATCATTAGGCCTTGCTGAGTAATGGAGGAGTATAGAATTTTTTTAAGTGAAACAGCAGGGGTGATACATTACACAAAGCAACAGTCTACAACAATATGACAATTGAATTACTTCAGCCCCATTAGGCAGGTGCAGAAGAATAATTAAAATGAATTTCTGCAATGGAAAGGGAAAAAAATAAACGTGTTTTGTCTAATGCAAACTGATATTCTCCCTCCCCTTCACCTCACGCCCCCTCCCCAAGTGATGCAAAAATATGACAATGAACAGAGTGTTTAAAAACAGTGGCTTTATGCCACTGTTGTGAGGTTGGGTAATTGTGGGCTCAAATATGCAGGCAATGTATTCTCTACCAGCCTAACAGTGGTAAAATGGGCTATGACAGCATTGCTTTAACTTTTTCTGTTCTGTCTGGGTATAAGCTTTGACTATTCACATTAAAAACAAAATATAAAGGATGTGCTGTAGTTTTTTTTATTTTTTTATAGTCTCCTTCTGATGTAGAAGGCATCCAGTTGAGCATATGTTTTTCTGTTTCAAATTCAAAACAAATTATGACCTCCAATTTCAGTCTTTTCTCTGTCCCAAAAAGAGTGAAAGAACTTCACATTTCTTCTTGAAATGTAAGTAGGTTCAAAAGCTACAGATGTTTCCACAAGGATCCTCACATTCTGAACATCTTCTGCTTAAAAACAAAACAAAAAACGCTTTTATTTACTTCCGTTAGGAACCATTGATATTGAGAGAAATGGCTGTGTAGTTTAGGGGGAAAGATCTGAGACATTTGATTTTAGGAACTGGGAAAACTCTAGCCTTTATTTAGCTATGATTGCCTTACTGTAGAAGTATTCGCACCTTTAAGTAAATACGCCATGCCAGATCACACAGCCTAAAAAAGACTTGACTCGCTGCCCAAAATTCAAGCCAAACCCAAACAGATGAATTTTTTAAAAGGTGAAAAATGATCAGTCAACTTTTAATATAGAGCCCATATATGTGAACTTTTTTGACTAAACTGGAAGCAAAACTGGTGCCAAAATAATGCAAATATAAACTTGGCAACAGGAATATCTAGACCCACCAGAAACCAGAGAATAATGTTGTAACCACTGCTAAAATTCTGATTTCAGTTTGCTTGTGGCTTTGCCTGGGTTAGCTAAAAGTTTTGTGCTAATCTTGCTTCTTTGACACACATCACCCCCCCCCCCCATCCCAGAAGGCAGAGTTAGCCTTTGGGAAGAGGTGCATGGTTTGGACCTTGGCCATTTGGGACCTCGCCGTTCTGGGAACCTCCCCTTCCCCAAGTGGTGTCACAAACTAGATTTTAGAGAGGGATTCCTGGGGATAATGTCTGTAAGGGACCAGGGCTCTTTAAATCATACAGACTCTGTCACAACCTACTCCAACCTAGCCTGCCTCCTGGCAATCAGCCCACCCTTGATGATTGATATAGTATATGGGTGCCGTCTGGTTAACCTGGAAATGGTCAGACCAGTTTCTCAGTTTTTCTAGAGGGTCTGGAATCCACATTTGACATACACTGCCCTCCTGAGTGCCAGAAGGTGGGGATCCTGTGGGACCAGGTGGAAAGAGCCACCTTCTTGGGAGTGCAAAGCTAACCCAATGACCAGAGGTATACCAACAGCAAAAAAAAAAAAAAATTAATTGACTGGATTTGATTGATGGGCCCCTGCCTCCCCCCCCGTCCAACAGATGAAATTGTTATTTGCTAGGGCCCCAAAACCTACCAAGTCACTTAGGGCCTTTGCCACTAGCCTCCAAGTGACCCTCCATTCCAACAAAAAAAAATTAGACACCCCTCTCCCCTGCCCCTCCACTAGCCTGAGACAAATAACAGGACCTGGCTCAATGACTGGCAGAAGCAGCTTTTGAACTTGCTGTTCTGCAGGCTCTGAACTCGCTGTGGGTCCAGCACCACAGTACTGAGTTTGAGAACTTTAATGAAAAGGCTGTGGGTGCAACTGGGTCACAAGCCCCCAAAAAGCCAAGCTCAGAAACCAAATAAGGATCAATTGGGTCAGAAGCCCCTGATGACCTAGAGCAGAAGGTTAGTACTTGTTACACAGCTTTCCTTACCCTCTACAGTGAAAAAACCTGCCCCCACCTACCTAGCTACACACAGAGAGACTCTATTCTACTTGACACAATAGCAAATGTGAAAAAACACAACAAACAATTCTTTCAAATTGACCGCTTCCTATTAACTTTGCTTCAACATAGCTTTCTTTGCATTTAACTAAATGAGTTTTATTCAGACTTCTTTTTACCAGCTTCCAAAATCTTCTTGTGGCCTAATGAGGTCTTGAGATCATGGAATACCATTTATTTAGCTGATGTAGCACATACTGTGTTTCAGTTTCAAACTCTGACCTCCACCATTCTCTTCACAGTGACACCAAGCAATGCTTTCAGGAAGCCTACTGTAGTTTTCTGTGACAAATCCAGTGAAACCTCATTTGCTTTTGTGATAGTGGCAAAATTATCCCAGGGGAAAAAGGAAATTTTCTACCCTGTTCTTGGGAAAAAAGCAAATGTTGGCAGTTTTATCATGGGCAAGCAATTAATAATTAATCCTTGAAATTTAAATTAAGCATTCACCGCCATGTGTAGTAATATTGAGCTGCATTGTACCGTCTTTATACCAGGCTGGCTTTATGAACAGCACATTCATGCAACTTCAAATTAATATTTAAACTAAATATCAGGTTCATGTTTAAACACAAAGGTCCAAGGGCTTAATTTGCAGCACTTAGACAAGCCCTTAACAAAGAGCCACATGGTGTCAAACCACCAAAGAGAGAGAGAGCAATCACCATACAGCATCTCAGGGAATGTCTATGCTGATGGCAGCACTTCTGCTGAGGTCAGTTCGCCCTTCTGGGAGCAGTTTGCAGAGAGTTTGAACTTGCTGCACTGCTCCTGGAAGCTGGACCCAGAAGTGCTGGGGGCCAGGAGGCATAGGGAAAGGCCAACCGCAAGAGACTTGCAGTCGGCTTGTTCCTAATGTAGCTGTGACTTTAAAAGTTGCCACTAGTTACACAAGAAATTTTGCATCCCTTGCGTAACTGGTGGTCGACTGCCACTGAATTTGCCCTACCTATAGACTAGGGCTTAGCTCCTGCAGGCGGAATACTGCCTGGACTTCCAAGACATGCTGAGGCCACACACTCAGTACTACACCTCCTTGCAGGCTGCAGCTGATTCCATTTGGCTGTCTAGTGAGTGCATATGGAGGGTTAAATTTACAGATCCTGTTTACCCCTTCAGAGCACTCAGCATTGAGGAATCAGGACAAACCCTGTACTTCTGGAGTCTGCACTGCACTGATTGCAGCTTGGGTAGGCATATCTGCACTAGCTTTAATGTAGCCAGCAAGAGCACTGGTAGCAACGAAGATGTGGTAGGGCAGGCATCAGCACAGGCTGTACAAGCCCATCGAGAATCCTAGGTAGGTATTCATGTTGCTCACCTTTGCAGCGTTCCCTGACACTGTGTGACTTGACTGCTATTTTTAGCCATGCTCGTGAGATTGCAATGTGGGTACCTTTAAAAAATGGCAGATCACTTGGCCCTTAAAGGTGGGCCCTAAAAGCAGGGGGTAAGACTCCATTATACCCTTCTCCCCCTGCCCCATCAGTATTCATATGAGGGTTAGGAAAAAGCCAGGCTTAAATGGGCAACTCATTTAGGGGCTGATCCAAGCCAAATCAAATTAATGGAGTCTTTCCATTTACTTAGTGGCATTTGGATTAAGCCATTAATTAGGGGACATGTTCTTCATGTGAGTCTGCTGCAGAGAAGTGGACTGCTGCCGTGGAAACACCATATCCACCAGCATCAACAGTGTGCACATCAACTTGTTTCAAAGCCCAGCTATGACTTACTCCCCCCCAACTCCCACATGTGGTGACAGGATTCCAGGGAGTTAAGCTGGGGAAAAAGAACCTTCCAGAGGGTCCCAGAAAATGGATGGGTTCTTTTAGGTGGTCGCCCAGGAAGATACTTACAGACTTACAGCTGCAAGCCATCAGTCCCTGTTGACAACTCTAAATGGAGCTGTCTACCAGAGATGGTGGGCCTACTGTAGCTAAAGACCATTCCTCTATTTCAAAATATTTGAGGTAAGAAAGAGGGAGCTCTTTTGTGAGGTGGTGGAGTAAATGGTTCAAGAACCAAGATACAGACGTTACAATACCACCGTATTACTGCTGTATTATTCTTCTTGGCCTTCATATGTGTACGTGAGAAGAATGCTTCAGAGGTCCATTACATATGTTGGTGTTCTGGGTACTTTTTTTTTTTTGGTGAGGCTTTTTTCCCACCCTGCAAGTAATTAGCTTCATGGGTCCCATTGTGGAGGTGCCACAGAACTAATCTATCCTCCCTTCAGCACTAGCTCAGTGGCATAGTCTGCTCAGTTGGAAGCTGCCATAAATAGCAGTAGTGAGTTTACATACTTCTGTGCTCCACAACAAAACACAGTCATGAATGTTTTCCTTTATGAGACTGTATTAAAGTAGTGCACACTCTGTGGCATGAATTGATATGCTTTTGTAATCTTAGAACCCAAGAAGACTTTAATCCTTGCTCCAGGATTCTCAAAAAAACACAGGCTTCTGGGGGGTGGGGGGTGGGGAGGTATGCAGTGTTTTTGCAGCCATTTTGGTCCCAGGATACTATAATGGCAAGGTGGGTGGGGTAATATATTTTTATTGTGCCAGCTTCTACATCTGAGGACAATAGTCTCTGCTTTCCACTGACTGAGTGACCTCTAGGCTGTGCAGTGAGACCACTGTAGTTGAATGCTATAGAAATTGCAATCTCTTTCTCTCTCTCACTCTCTCAGTGGTTCCCAACCTGTGTGCCGTTGGCCAGAAGTGGCCTGCTGGGTCTTTCAAAGTAGCCCAGCACTCCCCTCCTGCTGGCTGTAGAAGGGAACTGCTGCCTCAGGACCTGGCTGGAGGGCACTGTCATGGTGATTGGTGCTGCAGCCAAGGGGATGGAAAATTAGTGCTCCCCTTCCTGAGCTGCAGCAGAAAGTGAAGCACTCTGCCTGGGTCTCTAGGGGTACCTGCTGGAGCAAGAGGGAGGGGAACACTCCAGTCTCCAGGCAGAAGAAGGGAGTCTCACTGCCTAGGCATTCAGGTGGAGTGCACAGACACATGCAGTTTCCCTGCTGCAGTTAGGGGAACAGGAGACCAACGAGACCTTCTCTTCCTGCAGTGGAGGCTGCTGGCAGAGACTGGTGGCCCTTCAGGTTGTAAAAATGATATCTGTGGCCCTGAAGCCAAAAAAGTTCAAAACCACTTTTCTAGGCCCATAGAAAGAGTAAGAGAAAATGGTATTTGTAAGACTCGAACAGGATATGATTTTTGGAAAGAAAGGGTATTGAGCTATTTTTAAAATAATCCATTGCACATTTAAGACAACTGCATGTTTATTAAACAATCAGAGCAACTACCAGGTACCATATTTGGAGTTCACAACTTTGAAATGAAGATCATTATAGCTCAGCAACATTAAGATTCAGATCCTTTCCCTTTCTCAGAAACTATTTTATCAGTATGTTTACTCAGCATGTCTTGTAAGAATGGCCCAGAATGAATTACTACTGGACTATACATACTAGAAGGACTAGCTATCTCGTTAGTTTCACTACTAAGCCAAATAAATAGTAACTGAGGCCGAAAGCTTTCCCCAAAGGTATTAGTTATGACAGACACTTTTTGGATAACAACACCACCTGACCATGCTGATTAGAATTTACTGTTGAATAACATCAGACTTTTAAATGAGTTTCATTCCATCTTCCAAGGGAGAAGGTCGTCTATTCCAACTCCTAACCACATCTAGCTCCTCACATCTGCTCTCTTTCTGTGTCTACATTTCTTCCTTTGCCCCCAGGCATCCTATTATACAGCTTATTTTACTGAAACTCCATGATGGCATGCTGGGGGGGCAGGGGCTCTTAACTTATTGTAGAATACACCATGACCGATCAATGCCACAGGCACCCACTGGGAAATTATGCATAGATGTTTCTTGATGACCTGGGGACTTCACTTTGCTTTAAGTAATGCTGGCAGAAGTTAGACCCTTAATCATGATGTTTTTTATACATAATATACCCAAGTGTGTTGATTAATCATGTCACTTTTATGTATAATACGCCCACGTGTGTGGTACAGTAGCAAACCAAGCTGTACACAGAACTTTCAAGTACATCATACACAACTTACTCTGACGCCAGGCTGTGTTATAGCAGTGGACAGGATAAGGCAAGCTGTAATTTGAAGCACTCCCTTGAGTGGGTGGAAAAATACAAGGAGACAGATGAGGCATGGTGAGTCAAAAGCAGTGTTTTATTTTGCATGCAACAGTCAAGAATTTGGTGAGGTTAAACTGGAGTCTTTCTTTAAATAAGCTCACAAAAATGCCACCACTTCACCTTCTTACTATCCTCTTCTTTTTCTTGGGTCCTTCTCAAAAGGCTATCTTGTATTATCTGGAATGTATTACATTAACTTCAGCTCTGTCAGTGGTCATTAGGTACAACAGTAGCTTCTTCTCTCTATTACTAGTAATATCCAGGGCCAGATCAATGCGGGGGCTTTCAGGGTTCCAGCACCCTAGGCTGCTGTGTTGTTTTGGCTCCCACCACCCTGCTCAGGCTGGCACAATGCTGACAGGGTCTGGGAGTGCTAGGAGGGGCCGTGTCAGTGCTAGAGGGAGGCAGGACGCTGGTACCAGAGGCCGGTTCATGGCACTCCTATCCCCAGCCCTAGGCCGTCTGTTCTGACCTCGAGGGCAGGCAGGCTGTTGCGTGTTCACTGTGCTTTGAAGGCAGGGCTGCTGCAGTGCAATATGGCCTCTAGCACAGCTCTCCAGGAACTGGAATGCCATTGCCTGCCCCACCAGGACCCTGCAACAGGTCCTGGTAGGACAGGTGACAGAGCTCTGGGACCTGGAGGGCTGTGCCAGAGGCCACATTGTGTGCAAGGCCCTGCCCTGCCCCCAGGACAGTCAGCCCAGGATGGCGCAAGCCTGGAGCACTGCAGCTTCTGACAAGGGCCCCACCCCTCCAGCATCAGCCTGCCCCCAGGCTTTATTGGGGGGCAGGGCCCCAAGTAAGGAGGCCATGGTGGTGGGTGTCTGGGGCCACAGGTGGGTGGTAGACCTGTGTAAGTGGGGATCCCAGGGACATGGAGCCTCTTAGTCCAGTCCTGTTAATGTGCGCTCTGTGGTACAGTTTTTTAAATGTTGACCTAAAGTTTGAAATTGTGCAGTAAAGATAATGGATTCAGGCATCCAACTCCCATTGATTTTCAGGGCAATTTGAGCATTTATCTACCATATGTCCCGCTGAAAATAGTTAGGCTGACTAGTTTTCATGTTGTCAATTGGACAGCATAGCAGCCACTAAATGCGTTATGTTCTTCCATCAGGGTTTGTCCTGAGCTAAATATCAAACACTGCAGGGTAAGATGCCTCTGAGGAACTGGTATCTGTTGATACCAAGCAGCCACTGACTATTGTGAGGGAACGTGAGATGTCTTGATTCTCATATGGAAACGGATTGAGGTTCAGAGCAGATGGTCATACCTTAGTCATAGAATCATAGAGTTGGAAAGGACCGCGTGAAGTCATCTAGTCCAACTACCTGCTAAAAGCAAGACCATTCCTGCTAAATCATCCCAGCCAGGGTTTTGTCTAACCAGACTTTAAATGTTTCCAAAGATGAAGATTCCACCACTTCCCTCGGTGAGCCATTTCAATTCTTCATCATCCTCCTAGTGAGAAAGTTTTTGCTAATACCCAACTTTGACTGCCCCAGCTGCAACTTGAAACCATTGTTCCTTGTTCTATCCTCTGTTACTGCTGAGAACAGCCTACCTCCCTCCTCTTTGGAGCACCCCTTCAAGTAGTTGAAGGTTGCTATCAAAGCCCCCCCTCAGTCTTCTCTTCTGCAGACTAAATAAGCCTAGTTTCTTCAGTCACTCCTCATAAGTCATGTACCCCAGCCCCCTAATCATTTTCATTGTCATCTGCTGGACTCTTTCTAATTTGTGAACATCCTTTCTGTAGTGTGGAGCCCAAAACTGGACACATTATTCCAGATGTGGCCTCATCAGACCCGAATAGAGGGGAATAATCATATCCCTTGACCTGCTGGCAACATTTCTACTGATGCAGCCCAATATGCCATTGGTCTTCTTGGCAACAAGAGCACACTGTTGACTCATATCTAGCTTCCCATCCATCTTAACCCCCAGGTCATTTTCTGCAGTGCTGCTACTTAGCCGATTAGTCCCCAGCCTGTAGTAGTATATGGAATTTTTCTGTCCTAAGTGCAGGACTTTGCACTTGTCCTAGTTGAAACTCATGACTTTTCTTCTGTCCCAAGACTCCAATTTGTCTAGGTCTCTCTGAATCCTATGCCTACCCTCCAGTGTGTTTACCATTCCCCACAGATTGGTGTTGTCGGTGAATTTACTGAGCATGCAGACTATCCTATCATCCAGATCATTAATGAAGATGTTGAACATACCCAACCCCAGGGGCACTCCACTAGTTACTGGTTGCCAGCTAGACATTGAGCCATTGATCCCTATCCATTGAGGCCAATGATCTAGCCAGCTTTCTGTCCACAAAACCAGATTATCACTTACCTGTGGGCTTTGGTCTCCTTCCCCCTTCAAACCTAGTTTAAAGCCCTCCTCACTAGGTTAGCCAGTCTACGTCCAAATATGCTCTTCCTCTTCCTCGATAGGTGGAGTCCATCTCTGCCTAGCAGTCTTTCCTCCTGGAACAGCATGTCATGGTTGAGGAAGCCAAAGCGCTCCCGGTAACACTGTCTTTGCAGCCAGGTATTCACCTCCAAGATATATCTGTCTCTGCTCAGTCCCCTACCCTTGACTGGAAGGATCAAAGAGAACACCACCCGCACACCAAACTCCTTCACCCGTGTTCCCAGAGCCCTGTAATCACTTTTGATCTGCCAAGGGTCATATCTCACAGTATCATTAGTGCCCACATGGATGACTACAATGGGGTAGTATTCAGAGGGCCGAATGATTCTTGACAATCCCTCCATAATGTCTTAGATACAGGCTCCCCACCTTCCACCCAGAAATGGCCAATTTTTAAGAAATGGAAAAACATTATGCAGTGGAGTTTTCCCCTGTTCTCAAAGCAAAGTTAAAAACAGAGATGATGAGATTCATTTACTTTTAGACATTGATATTTATTGTATAATATTTTGAATACAGAGGTGTATTTATTCAGCTTCCTCATCTGTTATTCCTATGGCTTTAACTAACTTATTAAATGTTACTTAAGTAGAACTATTTGCTAATTTATTGCCTGGATCTGGTACAGTGGAGTCACTGAGAGGCTACATGTCATTAAGCTGTTGCTGATTGAGTCAAATGGTATCAACTTCTGGTTCCTATACTCTGATTTGAATGCACAGGATTTAATTTTGTAAGCAGGAAATTAACAATGAAGATTACTCACAGTTCACGTACATAAAATTTCAACAGAAGGAGGTCATTTTGGCTGCAAAACAGTATTTAATAATATTACTTGTGTTATATTGAATGGAATTGCTACATATTAATAGCCAGAGCATGCACTGTGGATGCAAATTGGTACTTGTCAGGCAAATTTTCAGGCCTTGCTTTACCTAACACAGGAATGATCATACTGGTACAGACAAATGGTCCATCTAGTCCAATATCCTGTCTTTCAATAGTTGCTAGCACCATGTGCTTCAAGGGGAATGACCAGAACTGTGCAATTATCAACTGATCCATCACTAGTCATTCAGTTCCAGCTTCTGGCAGCGAGAGACCTGGGGATACCCAGAGCACAGGTTTTACATCCCTGACTATCTTGGCTAATAGCCATTGATGGACCTATCCTCCATGATCTTACATAATTCTTTTTTGGACCCTTTTATAGATTTGGTCTTCATAACATCCTCTGCCAATGAGTTCCACAGGTTCACTTTTGAGTATGTTAAGAAATATTTCCTTTGTTTGTTTTAAACTAGCTGCCTGTTAATTTGACTGGGTGACTCCCATTTTTGTTTGCTTGTTTGTTTATTTGTTTTTGGGTTTGTTTGTTTGTTTATTTTGGTTATGTGATGGTGTAAATAACACTTCCTTGTTGGCTTTTTTTCCATACCATTTGTGATTTTATAGCCCTCTGTCATATTCTCCTCAGCTGTCACTTTTCCAAGATAAACAGTCCCAGTCTTTTTAACATTTCCATATATGTAATTTGTTCCATAACTTGATCATTTTTTGTCTTTCTCTTTACTTTTTCCAATTCTAATATATGTTTTTTGAGTTGGAATGACCAGACCTACAATTAGTATTCAAGTGGGGGGTATACCATGGATCATCCTTGTCCATATTTGTTGACCCTCTCAGAGAATTCTACTAGATTAGTGAAGCATGATTTTTCATCTGCAAAAACCATTTTGACTCTTCCTCAACAAATCATACTCATATACATTTCTGTTATTAATGTTCTTTACTATAGCTTCAACCAATTTGCCTAGTACTGCAGTTTAGCTTACTGGTCTACAACTGCCAGTATCACCTCTGGGATCTTTTAAAAAATTGATGGCACATTAACTATCCCCCGGTCAAGTAATTAAAGGCTGCTATCAAATTCCCTCCTTATTCTTCTCTGCTGCAGATAAACACACCTAGTTCTCTCAGTCTCTCCTCATAAGGCATGTGCTCCAGCCCTCTAATCATTTTCATTGCTCTTTGCTGGACTTCCAATTTTTCCATATCCTTTCTGTAGTGAAACGAAAAAACTGGACACAGTATTTCAAATGAGGCCTCACCAATGCCAAATAGAAGAGAATAATAACTTTCGTCAGTCTGCTGACAATGCTTTTACTAATGCAGCCCAATATGCCATTAGTCTTCTTGGCAATAAGAGAATACTGTTGACTCATACCCAGATTCTCATCCACTGTAACCTCTAGGTCCTTTTCTGCTGAAATGCTCTATAGTCAGTCAGTCACCAGTCTGTAGCAGTGAATGGGTACAAGACTCTTCACATGTCCTTGTTGATCCCGATCAGATTTCTTTTGGCCCAATTCTCTAATTTGTCTAAGTCACTCTGTATCCAGTCCCTATTCTATAGTGTATCTGCCACACCCCTTAGTTTAGTGTCATCCAGAGCCGGTCCTGACCAAAAAGGTGACCTAGGTGGTTGCCTCGGGTGCCAACAGTTAGGGGGCACCAAGGGCTGGGCTTAGGCTGTTCTGCTCCCCGCCCACAGCCGGCAGCACTGGTACTAGGAATTTTGGTACCTGGAATGTGCTGTAGGAAGCAGCTCCAAATGGACACCCCCCCCTCAATAAGTGGTGAAATGGAGCCACTACACAGCACCCAGGGCAAAGCCTCAGTCAAGTCCAGCAGTGGCGCTGCTTTGCTGGAGTGTGGGGCACCAAAATTACTTCACTTTGGGCGGCAAAAAAGCTTAGGCTAGCCCTGGTGTCATCTGCAAACTTACCGAGGATGCAATCCACCTCATCCGCCAGATCATTAATGAAGATGTTGAACAAAACTGGCAACTCCTGAGGCACTTCACTTGTTACTGGCTGCTAATTAAACATTTAAACATTGATCACTACCCATTGAGTCCAGTGATCTAGCCAGCTTTTTGTTCATCATATAATCCATTCATTCAACCCATATTTCTTTAATTTCCTTCTAAGAATACTGCAGAAGACCATATCAAAAGCTTTCCTAAAGTCAAGGTATATCATGTCCACCACTTTCTCCATACCCACGGGGCCAGTCATCTCCTCATAGAAGGCAATCAGGTCCATTACCTGTGACTTGCCCTGGGTGAATCCATCCTGACTGTTCCTGATCACCTTCCTGTCTTCCAAGTTCCTGAAAATGGATTCCTTGAGGACCTGCTTTATGATTTTTCTAGGGACTGAGTGAAGCTGAGTGGTTTGTAGTTCCCTGAATCTTTGTTTTTTTCTTTTTTGAAGATGGTCATGATATTCACCTTTTTCCAATTACCTCAGACTTTTTTTATGACTACGAGTTTTCAAAGATAATGGCCAGTGGTTCCTGTAATCACATCAGCCAACTTCGTCGGCACTCTTGGATGCACTGTGTCTGATCGCATGGACTTGTGCATGCCCAGCCTTTCTAAATAGTCCTGAGCATGTTTTTTCATTACTGAGGGTTGCTCATTACCTCCCCATTCTGTGCTGCCCTGTGCAGTAATCTGGCAGCTGACTTTGTTTGTGAAGAAAGAGGCAAATAAAACCATTAAGTACTTCAGCTTTTTCCACATCATCTGCCACTATGTTACCTGCACCATTCTGTAAGGGGACCACACTTTCCCTGACCTTCTTCTTTTTACTAACATATCTGTAGAAACCCTTCTTGTTACCCTTTACATCCCTCACTAGCTACAATTCTAACTGTGCTTTAGCCTTTGTGATTTCAATCCTGCATGCTTGAGCAGTATTTGTAAACCCAGCTCTAATCATCTGATCAAGCTTGCACTTTCATAAGCTTCCTTTTTCTATAAATTCACCAAAGACATCTTCGTTAATCCAAGCTTGTTGCCTGCCGTGTTTCCTATTCTTTCTGAACACTGGGACACTTTGGTCCTGCACACTCCATGAGATTTCTTTAAAATAAAGCCAGCTATCTTGGACTCCTTTCCCTCTCCTTTGCCTCCCAGGGAATCCTGCCCAACAGATCTCTTTTGCTAATTGCACTTCAGAATCCATTTTGGCTAATTATAGCTTTACACTTGACTTGCCAGAGTTTATGTTCTTTTCTATTTTCCTCAGTGGGATTTGACTTCCAATTTTTAAAGGATGCTTTTTGCCTCTAACCTCCTCATTTATGATGTTGTTTAGTCAGGGTGGAAATTTTTGGGTCCTTTTATAGTTTTGTTTTGTTTTAATTTCAGGTATACATTTAATTTGAGCATTTAATATGGTGTTTTAAAAGGGTTTCCATAAGCTTGCAGGCATTTCATTCTTGTGATTGTTACTATTTATTTACATTTAAATAGCTCTCTCATTGTTGTGTAATTCATACAATCATAGAAGATTAAGCTGGAAGGGACATTGGAAGATCAGCTAGTCCATCCCCCTGCTTAAAGCAGACCCCCAACTCAAAGCTACTTTATTTTTTCTGACACCAAGGTAGGTTCGACTTTTTAAAGACACAATTCATTTTTCCTCTTTTTATTTTTAAAGCATCACAGTGTCATTAAAAGAAGAGTTAAGATTGTCTGAATTCCCTAACTGTGCATTAATATGTTTGAATTTCTATTAAGAATAACCATAATTCTGAGTTTCATAGGTTGGTAGCACTTGATTTTGGAATTACACCATCCCTATAATACAATTATCATACCCTGTAGTTTAAATTGCTGTAAATTACAGTAATCTATCCTCTCAAATTTAACTCTATTTCCATAAAAATTTTATCCGGGAATTTCCTGTTTTTTTAATTACAATTTTCTCACAGGCATGGTAAACAAGAAACTCAAATAATATGTTACCATATAATATTTCCAGTGTTTCGTAGGTATGTACTACCAGCCTTACATTACTTTTTAATTTTAATTTAGGAGCAGCACAGAGCAGTCATGGATTACTAACCAGTTAAGTTGGGTTCATAGCTGCTCTGAATCACCACAGTAGTGCAAAGCAGCTGGTATGTACACCCCATGCATGTTTTCCTTACTTTTATATTGATCGTGTTTCTCTACATGCATGCATGCACATACCTTGCTTCTCACTCTCTCCAGTCCTCCTTGTTGACTCAATCTGGTACAACGTGTAGTTTTGGAAAGGAAATATTTAAGACTGATAGCATTTTTTTTCCTACCTGGATGCTTTTGTCTCAGCAAAAGCTGAAAGGCTGTGTTCACACACAGGCATTATTTCGATACAAGTTATGTCGAAACAACTTGTATCAAAATAACGCCTTATTTCAAAATAACAATTCGAATTAACAGTTTGTTAATTCGAAGTAAGGAAAAAACTCAAAGCGAAATAGCAGTTTCAGGCAACAGTTATTTCGAAACAAGTCACTGTTGTGTTGAAACATGTTCGGACGGCATTGTTTCGTCCCCA